>JAABKK020007914.1:0-24812 GCA_011634745.2 Catotricha subobsoleta
GCCTAAAAAACGGAAAAAAAAAATGAAAAATAAAAAAAATCTAGACGTGATGGGGGAAAACGGTTTATACCATTATTATTTTTTTTAAAAAACCCATCACACTGTACCCATGGAGTATGGTTCACAAAAAGGCTGTTCCACTGTGTTATTGGTTTGGCAATTTTTTTTTTAACCACTATGTAAATTGAGGAAATTTTGCCCGCTGTTTTTTCGGGATCTCAGGATTGGTTCGGTGGATTTTTTTCAATTGTTTTTCTATTTTTGTTTTTTTTTTGTTTCAAAAATAAAGTTATGTACTGATCCATTGGCAGCTTGTTTATATTGATATCGATTGCTAACTTATTACATTTTAGTTTGATTTGTATAACATTCAAATATATCAGACTTCAGCAAAAAAATACTGTTTAAAATTTAACGGAAATACAAAATATACAATTCTTTAAGAATAATATTTTATTCGCCAAAATACAAAGAAACATATTTTCAAACGTGAAACATGACAATAAGATTTATATTGGGTAGCCAAGCTGCTAATAATAGTGAATAACTATGCTCTCTACATTACATATGTATTAATATTTTAAAATTATTGTTTATTATTTTAATCTTATTGGCTTTTAATAATGTAATTATCTCAAATAAAACATCATTCGACCTGGTTATCTTCAGGTTTATTATTACCAAATACCGATACCAGTAAATAAAAGTATAATGGTTCGATTTCATTATTATTGAAAAAATGGGACTGAATACAACGAGATGAATGTAAATCTCATAAAAATCAATTTAATTTGTTTCGCTTTTTTTGAAATTTATAATATTTGTAAAATGTAAATACATAAGGAACATTATTCTGGATTTTATGGCTATTAGCAATCTTCAATACAATTTTATCGACCTCTGAAATATTGCAAAAGAAAAGTGTTGAGAAATAAATTAATATGTTAAAAAGAAACCTAAATTGTGTGTGGCATCTCGTGTTTATTGACGATTTAGTATTACTTTTACATATTTAGTTTATTTTCTTCTCGTTTAGAATGCCTTATTGTCGGGAAAAGAAATATTTAATATGTTATATACATACTACGTCCATTATAATAGAATAAGAAGAAAATACAACTAAATATTTTAAAATTTTCATGATTATGTCAATACACCTATGGAAAAGGGACCAAATAGAAAAATATATGTAATTTAAAAATAAGAAAAACGAATAAATTTGATTTAAAAAAGTATTTTGCTCTTTCCAAAAATACAAAATATGTACTTCAAAAAAAGTATTTTCACAATATTTTAAATACAAAATATATTTTTTTTTTTGTATTTTAAATACAGAGTAAAAAAGTACTTATAAAGAATTTCAAATACTTGTAAGTTGTAACTGCCGAGGGTTACAAATAATCGATAGTTTTGTTTAAAAGTTTTATTTTATTACTATTTTTATTGTGTCCCACACAACCTGTCGATAAGGATCGCAATATATGGGATACGGGGTTTTTCGTTATTTTTATCGCATCTATTTTAATATTTATTGACGCTAAATGTCTGCATCAACAGGTATTTACAGGTTCGTTGTATTAAACTTTGAATTTATATCCATTCGTTATTTCTTTTATTTAAAATTAAGTTAAAGTAAGTAACAACATATTATGTAAACCTCTTAAGCCACAAAACGTTTTACTGGTTTTGGGTGTGTGTGATGGATATGGTGTACACTGTACATTTTTTTTTTAAGTCATAGATTTCTTCAATCAATAATTAGAATATAAATTACGATTTCTCTAAAAACATTGCTGATAAAAAATAATTAAAAACTCGTATTTATTTTGTCAGAAATGATAATTTGTTTATTATCTAGAAACATATTATATACACAATATTTATAAATACAATTCAATTTCAACTGAAATCATTTACGTTAGTACTTAAAACATTTTCATCTATAATTTAAATACGAAATATCGTGGATTCAATGGGAAATTATATAATCTTAATTTAAAAATTTAACAGCATTTTGAAAATATTTATAATTAAAAAAAAAAAAAAACAAGATAAAGGAAGAAAATGTTATATATAAAATTATTCTATATAAAAATTAATTTACAAAATTCTTCTCCTGCAATGAATGAATTTTTTAAAATAATTGAGCTCACAAGTAGGTAACGAAAGGAAATGATAAAGCTCATAATAAATTTTTCATGATGGTGATCGGTGTGCTAATGGTGATTTTATTGGTTGCGATGTAGTTTCTTTTTCTGGTGAAGTACAGCTTCCTTGCGAGACGTCTATATTCCAAATTCGAAAAGCAGCTTCTTTAAATTTATCACTACATGCTTTAATATCATCTTCCGAATCACCTGCGCTGAATGTTTTATATAAATTAATTATTGTTTTCTTATTTAAATCTTTAATTCCTGCTTGAATCAAATCAATGGTAGCATTTTTACTAGTCCGTGTTAAATATTCCAGAATAGTCATATTTACATCAATAGCACTAACTTCTTCATCTTCATTAGTTGCTGTTTCATCCGTATTATCAATACTATCCCAATCGGAATGCTCAATTGATTTTCTTGTTGTGTCCGCATTATGTAGTTCGGTTGTACTTTTTTTGTCACCATTATCATTGTCAATTAAATGTTTTTCAATTAGCGACCAAATCTTTATCATTTGTGAAAAGCATTTCTCATCAAATGGATCATTGCATGCTTGTATAATCTCATTAATATTTTCAATAACACCCTGTTCATTTGCAGACAATGGTAGTAAATAAATTGGTTCACATAATGGTTGTAAGCATTGTGAAATACATTTTAATAATTCAGGTATTAGTGGTTCATAGCATTTTTGAGATTTTATGTCATATTGAGAAAATATGACATTTATATCTAAAAATAAGTTCATAATTCGTTGTGTTTTTTTAGTTGGTGTGGATATTTCTTCATCTGTTAGCTGTATTGATTGCTGTTGTTGTTTTTGTTGTGATTCATCGTCTTCTTCAGCTTGTGGTTCTGGTCTTCTTACTTCTGGCAGCATTTGTTTAAAAGCTTCAATAACACCTGAGATAATGTTAGGTTTAACAAAAACGTCTACAAATCCGCAATCTTTAACCTCTGGTTGAATTTCTATAACAGCAAATTTCGTGCAAATAGCATTTAGAGCTTCAAATGCATTTAATAATAACGTTGTGCTCATTGAATTTGCCAGCATAAAGGCAAATTTATCAACAAATTGATCAGCACATCGAAAATGTTGAAACCAAATTATTTCGTCGCCACTATTTTCAAAAACTAAACATGTATGAAATAATCGCATAAGCTGCACTAAAATCAACGAATCAGAACATGATATTAAATCAAGAAGAGTTTCCATTACATCTGGCTGTTGACATAGAATATCTCGCGCTTGTGACGTTGAACACATATTTCCAATTATGCCAACCAGAATTTCCGTCAATCTCTGATCTACAGTTAATTGAATAATACTCGCAAATATTTCTAAAACATTATGTTCTAGCAATAAATTTATTACATCTTTTTCAATCGTCATATCCCATAGAGTGCATAAATCCTTTTCAAAATCTTCACTCATAGATCCTACATTTACCAGTTTTTTCAAATTTAATAATGTTTTTAGTACGAAACGCTTACTATATAATGTATCGCCAATCGCATCAACCAAAAAACACTCTTTTAATTCCTCCGACATAATCCATGGATTGAAATGTTCAATATCATCTTGCGATGGCTGTGTTTCTGTTTCACAATCAGCACTTTTTTCTGCAGTTCCCGTAGCATTTTCTTTTGGATTTTCCATTTTTTTTTTTAAATTCACTAAAATGCTACTAATTCAATCTGACTTCTTTTATCCGAACTTTTCAACTGACTGACAACAAAACTAGATACTTCATGAGTGACAGTTCGTACGGTTTTTACCTCTATTTTCTCTGTCGGAGAAGATATTTAGTTGCGATGTTATGATTCTATCAAATTTAATATCGATATTCGTCGTAAGCCTAGTTTATATAAAGTAACGCATCGGTAGAGGTATCGATAAGGTAAGAAATGTATGTGCTATGTGGTTTATAAAAAAAAAGATCAAACTCAATAATAAAATAATGGAAATCACATTTTATGTAAGTATAAATAATAGCTAAATGAAAAAGTGGTCTAATAAACCCAAAGACAATATAGTACATACATCGTGGCATAACTTTTCCGTTAGGGCGGCGTTGTAGCCAGAGATCCTCAAATTACTTATTTCTTTCTATAATTTTGTATGAAATTTTTTTTTTTTTTTATTGCTGAAAGTAAAGTAAAATAATATTAATTACAAATAAATGCAACAAATTTTTGGTTTTGTTACATTTAATGTTTTTATCTATGTTCTCATACAAAAGTCGCCATATTTGGGATTTCTAGCTACAGCGCTTGTTGTGTAATATTTTAAACTACACACTTGCCCACGATCTACTAATATTTCTTATCTTCTTGCAATTAGTACAGTTGTTAAATAGAGCGCGTATTTTGTTTTCGGTCCTACCGCTAGATGTCCTCACAAAATTGGACAAAAATAAAAATGAAAAATATTTTTGTTTAACAAATTTAAATAACGAATGATGTAAATAAAAAGTTCGTATCCATACGAACTCAAAACTGTAAAAATGATCAAAATTGGTTTAGTAGTTTTGTCACAAAAATTCATTAAAATTTAAAAAATTGAAGAAAAAAACGTAAATAATAGTGGATTGAAAAATTTATCCAACTTGACATGTTGCGCCGCTGGTGTGCGATGCAATAACTATAACTGAAAACACGCTCTATACGTTTCCAATGTAATGTTTTGAAATTTCATCGAATTTTTGTAATCTCAGAGGACAGAAAATGTATGCGACCGCCGGATGTCGAGCATACTTAATTTAATAATAAAAGATCACGATCTCTATAATAAAAGAAAAAAGAAGATCGAAATTCTACAATATTTTGTGGTTATCGATTTTTAGTATATAATATATTAAATTAAACATTTAAATATATCTTCATTAATTTTATTACACTTTAATTATTGATCTGATCATCACCAGTTTTTGAGAAAATTGTCTAAGTATAGATCAGATCATTTATTATCCAATATATCTGATATTAATACATATATAAGCTTTATTCAATCAACAATGAATAATTAATTGAACTTTATTAAAATATGGATAATTCCTAGCAAAGGTTTATCTATGAGAATATTCTATATAAATAGATAATAATGAAAATTAAAAACAAGTTCTTAAAAAGAGACATAATTTATTTCGTCGGCTGAGTTGTTTTGTCGCACATCTAGGAAAATAGACTTTAACGACATAAACATAAGGTCTATTTTCCTTTAAAAGAAAAATGGATGTGCGACAAAACAACTCTCAGCCGATGATTTATCAAGCGATGAAATGGAATTGAATGAAATAATAACATATCGCTGAGCCAGTTCAAAAGTAATACATCAGTTTGATGTGAAATTTAATTGTCTATTCGTAGCACTAACTCCTATTGGTTTAACGTTCTAATTATGAGTTTTATAAAAGATATCTTGGTTTGGTTTTTAACAAATTTTAAAGAATTTCTGGTTCAAAAGTCGGATATTTTCAGATGTCATAGTTAAAAACCATACCAAGATATCTTGTATATCTCATAATATAAACTTTAAAACAATAAGGATAAGTGATGTGAATTAAAATAAAAATGTCACATCAAACTGCATTAAAATCTGAATTTTGGAAAATTTGAAGATGTCATAGTTTTGAACTGAACTTCAATTATATATTAAGGGCCTCTATAAGTTTATAACGTTTATGAGTCAAAAACATTGTACCGGAGAACCAATAGTTTTTGTCGGCATTTGTGAATGAAAAGTCATTTTTAATTAATCAAATGAAAGATAAAGGATAGATTGAGGTTTTGTAGGAATCAGAATTTTAATATAATTAAAATAAGATAGTATAAATATTGTCCAAACTTCGAGAATCTGCAAAAAAAAATCTACGAGAACCATCATAGCCACGTCAGTTTATCACCAATTTATTTATGATTAATACTAACAAGAGGGTTAACGTTAAATAAAGGTTTTATAGGATTTTGTTTTTTAATTTTTAGGTTTTTTAACAAAAAAAATAAATTTTATTCAAAATATCAATTTTTTTTAATAAAACGGATTATTAAATATTACGTCGATAATATATTAGATATTGGTATTGATTATGTATAACGATAAAAGTATTTCACGTACAATAATAATAATAATAGCAATGTGCTCATGTACGAAAGTAAATACATATAACTGTCATTTTTTTAAATAATGTACTTCGCCATTTATTGATTTTTTTTTGTTAACCAGAACTGTCAAAAACTTGTAGGGGCCCTTAATATATGTACATTAGGGCGGGTCGATTTGTAGTCGATTTGTATGAAATATTTTTTTCGCCAAAGCGTTAAGGATATTTCGATTCTACACGTGATTCTAAGAAACAATGCCCAAGAAACCATAGGTCAAAAATGCATTTCGAGTCGCCCAAATTTCGATTGGAAAAATGTTTTTATATGAAAAATGAAGTAAAAACATATTTTATATTTATTTTAAAATTTCAAATTTCTTCTCAGAAATTTATGTTAATTAGTTTTTGGTCACGCTAATATAATTACCAGTAATACATACTAAAACTAACATTGTGAATAGTTTTACAATCACAAGAGTACTTATCTTATTTTATAAAAATGTATTTACAATGCACGTTCAATTATTTCGTTTGGAAATTAAATTTCATTTACTAAACATTTGAAAATTTGATACTTATTTCTTTTTGTTGTTTCAAATGATTCTGGTGACAACTATATCAAACCTGATATTTAAATTTTCAAAATACTGAAGAATTTTTTTCGAAAAAGTAGCTTTTCTGTAAAATCATCTCAGTTTCTTGGTACTCTTCACTTCAATTGACGAGAATTAGTAAATAGTTCATGATTATTTTTGTATATCATTTTAAATCCAAGAGTTGTCTAATTACTTATGTTTTATTGGTTAACGATGATGATACTCATTTTGACAACTTATCGCATACAATGAAACGATGTTGAACCAAACTATCATTAGACGTTATAAATCATTACCTGAATCGCAGAATTAAATTCTCTTTAAAATATATATAGGTTTTGAATTTAATCTGTGATGATCTTTGATTAATAGAATTGGACGATAAAATAAAGCTAATTACAACGCCAACAAGAAACCATAAATTTTCAAAAATATTGCATTGACTATTTAGTTGCAGTGAATCATTTCTCATAATGAATTAAAGTAAAAATTTTATTGTTTAATTATGAATTTAGTATTTTCTTCATTCGGTTTTTTTTTGTGTGGATTAATCCTTCAAATTAAAAAATCTTCTAGAATTAGCTGCAATATATGACTCTTAACTTTTAAGATATTGCATTAACAATAAATTTAAATAAGTAAATAAGTGAAGATGTTATAGAACATTAAATAACTGGCTATTGATATTGAAAATATAACTAAAAATTAGTTTTGAATTCAATTCACTTTTATAATAATAAATAAATGAATTAACAAAATATTTTAAAAAACATTTTTTTTTTTTTGTAATTCCCTTTTATACAATTTTTATTATTTCATTTATATGAGTTATATTTTATAACCTCATGAATTATTTATTGGTTTACTGGTTTGGAGTCTTTGCAATTTTTTGCATTGTATGTAATTCGATAAATAATTCCAATTAATTATATAATATCCAATAGAAAGAAAAGCAATAAACACATCAGAATCTGAAGTAAGAAACATAATTTAAAACTTACGAAGTTATAAAAACAAAATCAAGGAACCCAAACTTTCATAGTTTTATACTTACTTATTTACCATATGTATGTACATAAATATTTCATTAAATATGATTAATACCTTTGATTTTTGCAACGAGTGAACGTCGTTCTTTCAGATTACGATATAAACAAATATAGATCTTAATTACTTACAAGAAAAAAATAAGATTTTGTTTAATTTTATAATATTTTATTGTATCGCAATAATTTTCACAAGAAATTGTTTGAAATCCTATGTTTATATTATACTTAGTAATAAGATATACAATAATACATATTTATCAAAAGAATATCGCTTAATTAATCTTTTTGCAACTCATATATATCAATTTATAGTTACATTACATTACTTGTTAATGTAATTAACATATATTGATTTACATATATTATGACATCTATCTATATGACTATTATATCTACTTAGCCATTTATTATAATATTTACGATTAAATACACAATATTATCTTAGTTTAATTTATGTTAGTAATAGCTTATTGATAGCTGTACTAGGTTTATATTATAGGTAACGTTAGTGCATTTAGTATACCTGGGCGTGGCCATTGCCAAAATGTTCATCTCGCAATGACCACCAATCTAATACTTTATTTTTATTTTTATTTCTATTCATTGTTTTTTTTTTATTTTAACTAAACAAAAATTATTTAATCCTTCTTTGTAATCTTTGTTTGTTGTGGTGAATTATTGGTTTGCATTTTATTATATTTTTCAATGGCGGACTGAACAAATTCAACAGCACGTTTAATACGTTCTGAATTATTAGTGTCGGTGATATCAATTGTATCTGATAATTTCTTAGCGGTTTCTCTTAATGCCAAAAATGGTAATGCAAATGATATTGAGCATAAAGGCGTAAATGTACAAATGGCTGTCGTTACAGCACCACCGAATAAAACAACACCAACCATGCTCAATAACATTCCTCCAGATCTTACAACTGCATTAGCTACTGTGCGTGGATATGGAAGAAAATCTCTAAATAAATCTAGTGGTCCATTAAATAGAGATGGTGGTGGGGGTGGTGGGGGTGGTAGAACTGCCGGCGGTATTGAGGGAACTAAATACCCTTCATAACCAGTCTGAACAGAAAATCCGGCAGGATTTGGATAACCTTGATATGGACCAAGTCCTCCATAACCGCCAATACCGCCAATGCCACCAATACCACCAACACCTCCAACACCTCCACCGGCACCATTATATGAATTTACGTATTGCTGAATGGCATCTTGTGTTGCATAGTTTTGATAAAGACTCGGATCATAAACTGCATTCTCCATTACCTGAAATCGAATGTATTTTATAATGTGCCATTGCAAATATCTAATTAATTAACTATAGTACCTGTTGAGTATTCGTGTATACATCCTTTTCTTCAGCAGGTTGTTGAGGCGCATATTGAAGTTCGGTTTGTGGAGGATATTGGGTATCCGATTGTTGATATGTAGTAACTTGCTGTTGTGGTTTAACTTGAGTTGGAAGCGCTTGAGAATATTGCGGTGTATCACATTGCACAAGCATTAAGCACGAAGCAACTAATGCAATACGTATTAAGTGATTCATTTTTAGTGTTATGCTGGTTTATATTAGCACAATTATAATAAAAATGATGGCAAATATTCCAATAAAAGAAATTATACACACAATAAATCCAAGTATCAGCACTGAAATGTAGCCGTTATATATATTAAGTAAATAATTTACAATTTAAATAACTCGAATCACTTGCACAAAAACCAAACTATGAATGATCCCTATACTCAAGGGTAAAAGTATTTATACAACTCATCATAAGCGTTCCCTTCCCTTCAAATATCGCATAATTACTAAATTCCTGGTAGACAATCAACACTTCAATCTTACATCGTTAAGTATATCAAAATTTGTTTATATGAGTTAAAGAATTTTAACTATTTTCTGATAACATCAGGTAGAATTTTCTATCAATGGAATTTCAATTTTAATGTTGTTTGTAGACACTGCATAATGTTCAAATTCGTCTACTTATATTTTTGTGTAATGAAAATTAATAGATATTCGTGTAATATTTTCTGCATTCGTCGTTAACTATATTGTTTTTAAATGTAAATAGAGAATTATGCACTTAGTTATTTTTCTACCTGTATTTATATGTAGAATTATGGGTTATAGAAATGTTGATAGCGGCAAATACAACATCACCGCACTTTTATTATCGAACGTTAATAACAGAACAGGTAGATCATGATAATATTAAAGTAAGTGATAATAATGTATACAAATTTTTTATACTTCACTTCAGAAAAAAAAAATTAAACAGAAAGCTAGTTTTTAATAATTCCTTTTAAAATTTCTCAGTTTATGATCATCTGCAAGATGTAATATGCAATTTTTAAACAGACTCGTTTTAAATTAATATCTGTCTATTTATTCTATATAATTACTTTCCAATGCTTAAGTGTTTATGAGTTTAAGTTTTTTTTTTTACGATAGATTTATAAATTTGGATCTCAACCCTTTAAAAAAAACTGTTCACTCAGTGAATTGGTAGTGAAATAGATTTTATAAGAGACTAAAATTGTTTTATTCTATAGCTTTGACTTTTAACGAAAAGCAAATAAATTTTTAAAAGATGAGATTAATTCTTTAAATCGATGGTTTTTTTTTAGTTATTTAAAAAAAAAACAGTTGCTTTTATAATTAGCTTGTAATTCAAATCATTTCACTCTCATCCGCAAAGATGTTCAATAAGAGTAGAAGCTATTTTATTAAAAATAATTTTAAGCATTTAAAACATTGATTTTTATGCTCATCGATCATCGAATCAAATTAAATGACTTGCGGTAAATACTGTTTTTTTTTTTTTTTACATTTCACTGTTAATTGTCGATAATAACCGCTCATAATGAATATCAAATGATATGTCAAATATCGTCCAGCTGATTCTTAGAATAAAATAAAATAATAATGAATCCTTCTAAATCTAGTGAATTCTTTTTAAAATCAATTGAAAATTTCATAAATATTTGTGAAACAACAAATTGTTCTGAATATAATCGGCATGGCGATAAATTAAATAAAATTCTAAATGAATTGAATAGCATTGACCATAAGTTGTTACAGATTCTGGATATAAATAAAGTATGTTAGTCTAGTCTAGGCTAGTCACCAAATTAAATTATTATTTATATTAAATATTTATTTATTATCATAATATTAAATAACATAACTACATATATCATATTTCCACCTTCTTTGTTTGGTTTTTTTTTAGTTGACAGAAAGCCTAATCGTTGTTTTACGAAATATTCCCGTCAATGAAGATACCATTCTTGTAAAGGCATTTACTTTAATTGTTAATTTAGTCCACAAATATCCTATAGCACTTTCGAATGAAGATTTCGAGAAAACAATATTTTGGTTAATTGCATTTATTAAACACCATAAATATGTTGGAATTTGTGATGCTTTACGATTAATACAAGCATTAATAAAAAATCAAGACAAAAATGATGTATTGTCAATTACGGATGAAACAAAACAATTGCTAACACCAACTAGTCTATTAATACAATTATTAAATAATCCAGAATGTATGCAAAAATCATCATCGTGTCATTATGATGGATATTCATCGATCGAAATACAGCTATCGACATTATTTTGTTTGGAAACATTTTTATCACGTCTCGATAATAGGCCATCTATTACATCTGATGATGATTTTATTTCGTCAATAACAACAATTTTATTGAAATTAATTTACACTACACAGGCTGAAAGTGTAGGTAATCAAAATTATTGTTTGTTAATGCGTTCAGCATTAAATACATGTCGATATATTGGATTCTCTAATAAGTTGTGGTGCACTCAAAACATTGGAGATATTTTAGGAGCGTGCAAATCAAATATGTTCTATGGATTACCTGATTTTATACATGAAATGCCACAACGAGTTCATTCTTCTCAGCAAACTGTTGAACACAATGTTGAACCAGTTGGTGTCGCATCAACACCGAAGAAAGGCGGTAAAGTTGCTAAAATACGAAAACCACGACCAACACCGCAATTTAAAAATCGAAAAAACGTGAATAACGTTGGAAATATAAGTGTGTCAGAAGACTTTTCTGCATCATATGCTCACACGATATTATTTGAAAATTCAGGTGGGAGTTAATTCAATATACATATTTAGAAAAAAAAAATATCCTTAATTTTTTTAAATATTCTTAGCCGGAGTATTAAATCTGCCATTAATTAATGAAACGACTAGTGACTCAGATGCATCTGACCCAGAATCTCATCGAATACCACATAATCGTGAAAAAAATGCAAGATTGCGATTGGCTGCGTTATCACTTATTTGTGTTTTAGCAAAAGTATGATATTTACGTATAAGTTAAAATGACGAAGTGAATGTTTTCTAAATTATTATTATTATTAATTTCAGAATGTTGACAAAAAGACATTTTTTGGTTATTGGCACAGTTTATTTCCATCCGAAGAATTAACACCAACAACAAATGCTCTCTTAAATTGTGTTATGCGTGATTCAAATCAACGATGTCGTATGGCAGCTTTACAAGCGACATCATTAATCGTATATGGAACAAAAACATTTCTGATACAAGCAGAGAGTACGAATAAACCACCAACTACATTTATGCCTTTCTCAATATCATTGGGTAATAGAATTCGAGTTATGTATTCATCATTGACTCAGGCAATGGCCGGAGAAAGCTCATTGCCAGTTCTAACTCAAATTTTGAAATGTTTGGCGGTTTTGGTGCAAGCTACATCTTTTAATAAGTTACAACATCCAACTGGTTTAGTTCAGAAATTTGTCACATATATTCGACGATTAGTGTATCATAAAGGTTAGTATTAAATCTATAAAACTATATATGTATAAGTATATATGTAGCTACTTTCTAAATTTTATTATCGTTTTAATTCTTTTGTTTTTAAGATCCGACAATAAAGGTTGCTGCATTAATTGTAATGGAATTTTTAATAGCCGGTAATGAAATAACAAGCGAAATTTCAACATGTGTTGGGCTTAGTATACCGAAAATAGAAGAAAACAATATGATGCGTGCACATAATTTCGGCGAAAATGAAGTGTAAGCAGAAATAATAATTATGTCGTATTTACCATGTTGTTAATTGTTACAAGTCTTTTCATTTAAATAAAAATAATGATGATTATTTGTTTGCTTTAGAATTGATACGGAATATGATGAAGAGATACTTCTTGATTCAGACTGCGAGGATAATCCAGATAGTGAAGCAGTTGCTGATTTAGAACGAAAATTATCCGAGAACAAAGTGTCAAATGCTTCCACTACCAAGATGTCATGGTTACTACGAATTACCTTGGAAAATTTAGGGGTGGTTGTATGCAGTTATATTGTAAGACAACATTTAATCCTTATTATGTATATTAATTTTGCTAATATTAATTATATTTCTTGTGCAAATTGGGTCATTCTTAGTTTTTTTTTTTTTTAAATCAATTATTTCATTTCAATTAGAAACCAAATCAAAGTGCCACATCAATACCAATACGACATGAAAGTCTCCAAGTAATATCTACAATGGCACCGCATTTTTCATGGATCAAAATGCATTTAGCCTTAATATCAGAAGCGCTGGAAAATACATTAAAAGATGATGTATTGGCAATACGGGTACGTGCTAGTCGATGTTTAGATGCTTTGGCACATTCAATAAACATATACTTATTGTCGCGAAGCGATAATGCCGACTTTGAAGAAGATATTAAAGAATGTTTACTATTTTGGACGAAAATGTTAGAATGTGTAACCGAACAATTGCAGGACGCCACACAAAATGCTACATTAAAAGCAATATTTTGTGATGTATTTTCTAATATTGGAGTTCATATCTATGAACGTTTTCCGGTTTGTATTTTATTATATGTTTTATTTCAATATAATTTACTATTCATTCATTTTAAATTTTTAGAGAGAAAAACAAATGTTAATTATTGCTCTATTGTCTGGATTATCTAATTGTGATGAAGAAAGTATTATCTGTGCTTCAGCTGTACGTGCATTAGCCATTTTTGTTCTATTTCCTTCACTGCGTGATGGTATTTTAAATATTATTGAATTGAATTCATAAAAATTTATTATTTGAAATAATTTCTAAATTTTTCATCCATTAATCATAGATATGTGCTTTATTGAAAATACGTCCGAGGCCATATTACGTGTTATGGTAGATGACAATTTAACTGTTCGAGTTAAAGGTTCATGGGCATTAGCAAATGTTACAGATGCTTTAGTTGCGAATATGTAAGTAGTTTTTATAAATGTATATAATTCATATTATCTTTGAAATGGCTGACTTATCGTTTATGTTGCGCAGAATGGATTTAAATGTTGAGAAAATATCAGATGGGTTATTAAGACGAATGTTTGAGGTGACTGGATCTGTTTGCGGTGATAATGATAAAGTTCGTACAAATGCAGCTCGTATTTTAGGTAATTTACTACGGCTTATTTGCTTAGAACATATAAAACAAGAACAATGGCAAAATAAATGCATGGATGCTGTTAAAAATCTAATTCAACAAGCTAAAGTAAAAGGTGGCGGTGCTAATATGAAAGTTAAGTGGAATGCTTGTTATGCAATCGGAAATTTTATGAAAAATCCCGTTATGTTTGAAACAGATTACAAATTATTTCATTGGCAGGTAACATCATTTCATTTTATTATCAGATAATTATTTTCTTTACCACAATATATCACTAAATATTTTACAGGAAATTGTATTCCCAACACTTTGTGACTTAATCGGAACTTGTGCTAATTTTAAGGTTCGCATAAATGGTGTTGCTGCGCTAGCTGTACCAACGAAACGTTCTTATTACAATGGATATTATACAATGATTTGGAGTGCAATGTTGCATGCATTGGAAGAAGCAAATCATTTAACTGATTTCAATGAATATAACCACAGAGATAATTTACTTGATCAAGTAATTTTTTTTTTATTATTCGAAATTATTTTTAATTTTTGGTATTAATTAGGTTTTTACTGAAATCTTTTTCAGCTATGTGTCACAATATCGCATTTAATCAATTTGACAACGGTGGATGATTTACATGATTTAGGATATATTCTTCTACAACACATTGATTCAACTAAACAGAACTGGATTCGTGTCATAAATCGCATGGTTCCAGAAAAAGCTGCATCTCTATTAGCCGCAAATTTACATTTAAAAAGTATGCACAGCTCTTCAGTATTAACGCTTGAACAAAAAACTTCATTAAAAACTTTAATCTCTTGTTTTACATCACCTACTGAATATGACGATTAAATTTAAATAAATAGATATATATATATATTTATATAGGTATAATGTATATATTATATATTTTTATCGTTTGTATTTTTTGAATAAATTTGAAAATTATGACATAACTTTTTATTCATTTATTGGTAGTAAGATTATACCGTTCACGCACCATATTAAATTACGCTTTAATTAAGCTTTTATTTTACAAATACAATAAAATAAGAAAAACTGCACAATTAACATATATGTATAATGTTTGGATAAAGATATTTTAAAGCTTTTTTTTTTTAATTATTTAACGGTTTATTACTTAATGGAACTCGCTGATCTCAAGGACATTTATTTGTTTATAGCGGCCAAAAATGATCTACAAATTTCGTCGGCTGTGAGTTGTTTTGTCGCACATCCATTTTTCTTTGAAAGGAATATAGACCTTATGTATATGTCGTGAAGGTCTATTTTCCTTTCAAAGAAAAATGGATGTGCGACAAAACAACTCTCAGCCGACGATTTGTCTGATATAAAAAAAGGGAAAATTTCAAATTCCATATCATTTACCTACCAAATTATATTTCTTTTCGTTTCGCAACACAAATACATATATTAAATGAAACGAAATGATTATTTTATGCAATTTTCTTTATTGATAAATTAAATTAGCAATTACTATTGTAATTACGTCAATATTTTATTTATTTCTTTTTTCTTTTTTAATGCAAAGACAAAATGAAACTTCAATCGAATATAATTAAATAAAAGTAATTTATTCAATGCCATATAATTTAACCGTACGATCCATACTTGTTGATGCCAAATACTGAGCATGTTTACCAAATCGAACGCCGGTTGCTAGTGCTGTATGATCATTAAATATTTTCAAATCTTGCCATTGTTTACACAAATAAATCCTATATAGCATGAAAATTATAGAAAATGTGTTTAGAACATTTTATTAATTCAATATTTAGTTAATTTTTTTAGAAATTATCAAATTATTTTACCTAACATCAGTACCAGCAATAGCCAAATAGGTTCCACTCTGATCAAAGCATAAATCTTTAACTTCGTATCCATCATCTAATTGAATTGTCTTGAAATTTTTCAATTTCCTCAAATCCCATAATTTGACACATGCATCATCGGCAGCTGTGGCTAAATAATAACCATTTTCAGAGAACGATATAGCTGAAATTGGTCCTGTGTGCCCTGGGAAATTGGCTACATTACTTTGCTCTTTCAAATCCCAAATTTTTACTTGTGAATCATCGGTACCGGTACCAAAAATCAAACCATCAGGATGAAATTGTGCAGTTGTTAAGCCAACTTCAGCTGTATCCATTACTTTTGTTAATAAGCGTCCTGTACGAATATCAGAAAAAGCCCAATGTTTGTCAGATGATGTTGATAATATGTAGTCACCAGTTGGATGCAAGCTCAGTCCTGTAACTGGGCCAGAATGACAACTTAATAAGAGCTGGGTTTGCGATCTGAAAATAATGCATTGTTTTCTTTGTTAATCTTTGTTTCATTATTTATTTATTTATACTTCTTTCTATTTATTCAACTTTTAATGTTTTATCTTCTTTAAGTTTTCATTATAAAATAAATGACAAGATAAACAATAACTATACTGCCCTTATAAGTATCACTAACTAACACGATTATGTATTTTTCATACCGTTTGGTTGAATTCATACCAAAACAAGAGCTTTCAAAGTATAAATTGGAACCTTTATAACATAATCATATTTTGTTATGGTATGAACGGTTTAGCAGGGTATTTTCGGCTTATGAGGACAGTTTGTACTTCGATACTGACTTATTATGGAAACAGTATGAAGTCAGCAAATAATAAATGTCTGTATAAATACTATTAAAAAATAAACATACGTTGGAACATGCCAAATGCGAATGGCTGTATCTGGCGATGCAGTAATAACTGTCTCCTCTTCTGGATGATATATAACTTTGGTGACTTTTTTCGTATGCCCTTTTAAGATAGCAACCACTTGCTCTGTGTCTTTATTGAAAACAGTCGCGTTTTTATCGTTACCACCGGTTAGGATCTTACTGTTGTCACTAATATTTATATCAAGCGCTAGAATACCTGGAACACTAGCTGAATGTAAACCCTATAGAAAAGAAAGAAGCAATTAATGAATTCGAAATTCGACGAATAATCTTATAAGTATAAATAGTAATTTTTCTTACGGGATGTGATGCTGAAATCATAAAATTTCGAATTTGGTCATGATTTACTAAGTCTTCAGGTATAGTACGACCACGTTTTTTACGTTCTTGTGTTAAAACAGTTGCCTTATCTTGTAATTTTCGAATTACATCAACAGTCATACCAGCTTGTTCAATTGGTTGCGCTGCTATACCGCCGGCTGTTGCTTCCATTCCAATAGCTTGTTGATGTATTGATGATGATATAATACCTGCTTGTGGTTTAAGTGTAGCCAAGGCTTCACGCGCAGCTGTTACTTCCTTATTTAAACGAGCTATAACTCGACATGCAGCATCATGTTGATAAAGAGCATGACTTAATTCTTGTCGTGCCGTTTGTAATTGTTGACGCTGTGTAAATGTCTGTAGCATCAATGCATCCCATTCATCTTGCATTGTTTTCAAAGTTGCCGGAATGCTAGTTGCGCTTGGAGGCTTTGGTTTAACGATAGCCGGTGTTTTAATTTCGATAAGCTCTTCAGCTTTCATTTCTTTACCAGTTATTGGATCACATCCATTTTCCAATATATATTTTTCTATTATACGCCGTTCAAATATTGAACCGGATGACGGTGAGATAACGGGTTGCTCAGGAACTTCATTTGTAACTTAAATTTAAAAAAAAAAGAAGAGATATGACTTTTATACTTTTTTATGTTTTCCATTACAACAGCACAGTTTTATATATAAATTTAACCTAACCTCAATCAAATTTTGGTTTTAAATAAGATTTATTGTTACTGATATAGTTCTGAAATAAAAATAAATAATAAGATGATCATACTTGCGCAAATTAGTGCCATTGCTGCTTAATTGTTATTCGAAACTTGTTGTAAAATTATTTTAAATGAGAAAACCAATTTTTGTTTTTCGATTCGTTTAAAAAAGTAGACAATAATGCGAGTTATGACAGCTAACATCTAAAACATTGAAAACACAATTATACCAACATTGTCATATTGAAAGTCGTAGATGCGGTGCAAATAATATAATATTTTATTCTTAAGTTAATAAATGCAGTAAATAGTGATTGGTTTATTTCTGTACACATATACTACGTGACTGAAATGGTAAATGGTCTGACCAATAGCTTATGAAATATGGTCGATTAAGAACATAAATTTTAGTTGTTATCATCCCGCCATACATTTTAAAAGTCTAGGTATTCTTTTGTTTTTATTTTTTTAAAGTTTTCCTTAGGCGGTTATCCCACATTAGTTGGTATCGTCTAAAGGCCGGTTTCCTGTTCGCGTGAAATGAAATTTTACATACAAAAATGACCTAGAAAAATGAGGTAGTGAAAAAATGATTCTACAAATTTTATTTCACGCGAATAGGAAACTCATTTCACGAGCGAAATACTTTCAGTTTTTTTTTTCAGTCCAATAGAAATAGAATATTAGAAGGACATTATGTGTCATTATGTCAACTGTTATAATGTGTCCTTCTATCTATATTCGCATCGATATTTTAATTTTAATCGTTTTTAATTTGTTGTAATTAAAAACTTCAAACACTTAATTTAAATAAAAATCTATTTGAAATATTTAAATGGTACTTACTTCACGTAAATAATAGTTTTTAAATGTTCATATTTAATTATCGCTTAAAACAATGAAAAGAAACTTTCACTTTTTCATATATTTTTCAATGCACCCCTTCATTCTATTTATTTTTTTATAAAATAAATAATGTAGAAAAGTCCGAAAATAATCGGTATTACAGTGTGATAGAAGTTATAATAAAAATTCGCAAATAAGTCTATAAAGTTACACGTTACACCCGAGAATTACGAGGCCTGATTCGGTTCAAATTTTTGACCTTTTTTTGAATTTTTTTCAAACCGAATCTTTGACTTAGAGCGTTGGCTGCTCGAGAGCCACAGCAGATAAAACAAATGTTAAAACGTACTTTTGTTTGTGAGGAATTTTTATGTCAAGTCCAATTTCAATTATTTTTAACCGTTCTCAAACAGTAGACGAATTAATAAAAAGTCTTGCAAAAGATTCGTTGCCTCTCTGATTTGAAATAGTTGGAGTTTTTTTTTACGTTGATTAAAAAATAAAATCATCATAATTACCTATAAAATTAAAAACGAACTTATCCATTTTGTTGAAAATATGACACAAATTGCAATACACCAATAATTAGTAAGTAAATACTTGGATAGGCGATCGCAAAAATAAAAGAACACTACATATACAACATTTAGTAATTCTAATATTTGTACCCTTACTTTGACGAATTTACTCCTATTTTATTATACGCTAAACGTTAGCTTTAAAAATAACAATCAAAAGTTAAGTTAAATGATATTCTGAACATAATTAGGACGGCACACTGGTATCCGCTTCAATCCAGCCCGCAGTCTCCCAGTATCTAAATAATTTCAACGTATAAGAAAAACTGCTTAGCAATTTCGTAACACATAAAGCAGATCGCGGTGACAGTTAAAATGTAAAAAAAAAGTTTCTGGAGGGCAAACAAACCTGTTAAATATGCATAAATATCTCGGAATTTTGTTCCAAAAATGAAATAGTGCTGAAGCCGACTTATAGGAAACCGATCCCAAAGAATCCATTTTTAATATTCTCAATGTTCTCAGGCAGCTTGTTAAAGGGGCTGTAGTGCAAAATTCTACAAAATATTTTTTTTGTACTGCAGCGACCTCAGTGGGATGCCTGAGAGTTTCGAGAGTATTAAAAATGGATTCTTTGATGTCGGTTTCCTATAAGTCGGTTTAGCACTTTTTCATTTTAGGAAAAAAATTCCGAGATATTTATGCATAAACATGTTTGTTTGCCCTCCAGAATTTTTTTTTTTTTTACAATTTAACTGTCACTGCGATCTGCTCTATTTAAGTCATATACAAATAAATTAAAATAGAGGCAAATACTTTTTTACTTAATTCAAATTCTGTTTTATTTAAAAAATTATGTTAACTCTAGGAATACTAAAGTTAATATTTGAGAAAGTTAACTTATAACTTATAATTATATTTAGCTCTTCTACTCTGTAATGTTTGTCTTTTTTGTAAAGCTAGATGATCGTCAATGATTAAAAGAGGCAGCATATTTGAGACAACACCAATTCCAATCGTACATTTATCATCACGAAGAATGAATTTTTGTCCAATTTCCAAAGCCACTAGTGACTTAAAATTTAGTTGTACTCTGCAAACAAACATTCAAAAATTAGATAATTTAGCATTATTAATAAAATCTTTAATTTAAAAAAAATAAAGTGTTAAGAATTTAGACGAACCAAAAAAGGTATTCAATTTGAACGTGTAATATTTCGTGTCATACAAATAATCTATGATAACAAAACACATATATCACAGCTATTATCACAAATGAACTGCTGATTCTGATATAAAGATTCACAAGGATTTGCTTGTGCATGTGTAATGATAGGAAATATTTTATTAAAAATATGAGTTTAACTACGTAGAATATTTTAGGGGATTATAAGTAAGTAAGTATAAGATAATAAAATTAACTTCGTGAAAAATTAGTTGACTGGGCAGAGTACAAAATAAATAATCAACAAATGCATCATATCAAAATTATTAAGACAAAATTACAATTGCATAGCATTATAATATTAATGTTCATCGAACTTCCAAGGGAATGAAATTAAATAAATTATAAATCGTTTTACTCATCATATATTTTACCATTCGCAAAAAGATATCATATTAAAACTTTCAAATTTACTCATCCCTTACTGATTAAAGATGTACTAGATGCACAAGAAATGGATCTGAAGAAAATGATTTTCAAACCACGATTATTCAAATAACAATTTACACAAAACGATTGCAATTTTTAAGAGGTTTGTAAAAATAAAGCAAAAACTTACGTTAAATTTTCGCCCGGATTAATTAATTCTCTGTCAGGAAGTATCATTTGTGTTATGTAATTTAATGTTTTGGAAAACATTTGTAAACAAGCAAAATTTTCCTGTGAATGGGGACTACCACCTTCTTCCGGTTTTAATATATAAACTTGTGCCTCAATCTAAAAATGTTATCGTTATTAAATATTAGAAACGCTTGTTTTAGCATCGATTTTCAAAATCACATGATCAATAAATTTAACTGAGCCGGGACTACACATAACCATTCCTCGATGAAGATGTTTCTGTTTTATGTTGTCTCCAACCAAAACATCAAGTTGATCACCAGGCAGCGCTTCTTCTAAAACTTTATAGAATGTTTCAATGCTGACCACTGCAGTTTCAATAATATTATTGAAACCAACAAATTCACATTGATTTCCTTTTTTCACTACCCCACGTTCTAATCTTCCGGATACAATTGTTCCTACATTTCTAATATTAAAGACGCGATCAATAGACATTAAAAATGGTTTATCTAAATCACGAATTGGTGTTGGAATATGATTATCCACTACATTTAATAATTTTAATACAGCTTCGGTTCCGATTTCCGGTGAGTTTCCATTTAATGCGCAGAGAGCTGAGCCTTTTACAATGGGTACATTATTACCATCAAAATCTATTTCAATTAACACAGCACGTAAGTCATCTTCAACTTTTTTGATCATGTCTGAATCGGTTTCCTCAATTTTATTAATAAAAGCCACAATATGTCGGACACCCATTAGTTTGATTAAATGCAAATGTTCTCTGGTTTGAGCCATTACTCCTTCTTTTGCATCCACAACTAAAATTGCACCATCCATGTGAGCAGCACCAGCTATCATATCCTAAATGTAAATTATAATAAGTGAAAATAATTAATTTTATTAATTCGTTCAACATAGCAATTCAAAAATACCGGTGTATATTTAGTATTTCCTGGGCAATCGGTGAGTCCATAATGACGTTTTTCTGTTACATATTCAACTCGCGATACATTTGCTGTAATTCCACGATTTTTTTTACTCGGCTCTTTGTTTTCACGTTCAGCCAATATTTTTGTTATAGCTGATGTTAATGTTGTTTTTCCATGCTCCATATGACCAATAGTGCAAACATTTAAATGAGGTTTATTTCGTACAAAAATTGATTTTTCGCTAGAATAAAATCTACGTAGAATTGTGTTAGTTGTAATTAGTGTGATCATAGGTGCATAGTATACTGGTCTAACACATCCCTTGAGAAGAAAGTTATGTACATGTTTTCCATTTCCTAAAATTAAAAGAAAGAAATATATTTTTAATGATAGTTAGTAAAATCACAGGATCTAACCTCATATTTTAATTGTCGGCATTAATAACAAAATTATACCTGAATTTAAAACAGCCTTAATTGTGGTGTATATTAACATTTTTATGAAAATAAGTAAATTTAATTGAAAATGAAACAATGAATTGTAATAACGACTTCAGCTACCTAATATTATTTCAAAATGAGAAACTCACTTTTTAATTTTCTTTTCTATTTTATTTTGACATATAAAGGTTCTTACTTACAATTCAAAATAATAGACTTTTGCGACTGATTTACCGACAATTTTCGATCCATTTAATTTTTTTTTAACGTTATTTTTTGTTTGACAATCAAGTAGTCAAATGACACATGCATATATATATTATTTTTTTTAGCTTTGGCATTACTTATATAAGATAAACACAGTACAAAAATCTTAGTTTGTTTATTAACAATAATAAAAATAGAATCTTAAACGACGTATGGATAATACTTACATTAAATAATGGAAGAAGAAAGAGATATTTTATGTGATGGATCCGAAAATCAATCGGATGGTGAAAGTATGTTCTAATAACTTTATTTAAATGACAAATAGATAGAAAAATACTGATTTATATTAATTTTTAATTAAACTAGAACAGACTAATAGATCTTATGTTGTTACCTGGACAAAACAATTAACAACCGTTTTACTAAAATTACGCTTAAAACACAAAAAAGAATTCGATGATAAAGTTGGCCGGTCTAGTGATTTATATAAGAAACTAGCAAAGGAAGTATCAAAGTATGGAGAAACTGTTACTGCAGCCCAATGTCGCTCTAAATTAAAGAATATCAGATACGCTTACATACAAAATTTAGAAAAGCAACAAGCAAAAATACCATTTAACTGGAGTTTTTTTAAATTAGCCGAACAAATATTTGTTGAAGAAAAAGTGATCAATGGAAAATTAATTCAAATGCGTCCAACAAAACGAATGCGACAAAAACAAAATACATTTGAGCATAATATTGTAATGCCATTAAGTGATGATGCATTAAATATCGAAGATACGATTGATGATATTGAAGATTTTGATGAAGAGGAATATATTGAACATGTGGTTGCCGAAGAATTAATTAAAAAGGAAAATGATGATAGACCAAAAAATGTTAAATGCAATGGTACGAATATATTGGAGCAATCATATGATAGTAGTAATTGGAATCTATATTTTAATCAAAAAATTGCTATCGAAAAAGAAAAATTAGAATTTAAAAAAACTTCAATAGCAAAGATTTTTGAATTGGAACAAAGTAAAATTGATGCAACTAATAAATTAACAAGTGCTATATTATTACTAGCGCATGCAAAGAATAAGAAATAAATGTTATTTGAAATTAGAAATATAATCCTTATATTTTTTTGGTATTAAATTAATGTAAGAATCAAAAGAATTTATAAGAATTCAAAAGTATGTAAATTTATATAAGCCGATATTTTTGTGATCTTTAAATCTACGAGAAAAGATCATTTTTAAATCAATATGCTATTCATATACATACTTGCATAATTTTCATAATTTTTTTGATAATATATAATAGTCATATTCAATGTTTAGTATTGTATATTACATATAACGTAAATTATTAAAAAAAAAAAAAATGTTTTTAATTTATACAAAATATAATGATTTATTAATTTGAATTATTTTCTGGATTTTGCTACATATTAAAAATCCAATTGTTTACATGTTATCTGTGTTCAAAATTATTTAAAATCCCATACCGGCAGATAAAGATACATATTTTATGTTGTAGAATTTAAAAAAAAAAAACTACTTTTATTGAAGAATTTGTTGATTTATACTCAAACGACACTCATTTTGTGTTAAAATTTTGAAAAATGCTTTTTTGATGTTTATAAAGAAGACGAAATCTAAAAAAATGAAATAAGTTTTAAGTAGCATTCAGCCTTCAGATATATGTGACCTTATACCACAAGGTCTCTTTAAAAATACAAAGTGATTTAGCCTTTCATTGCGGGGATACCTGAAGTATTTAAGAATAAAGGTAAAAACAATCCCAATTGTGCAATTATTTCACAGCAGTAGTTGTACAATAGCTTTTGTACAAATCTTCCACAAGAGCATTTTCCACTGACATTCAAGAGTTGAATGTTAGCTGGATGCATACATGCACAATGGGGGGGAGG
>JAABKK020007925.1:0-21232 GCA_011634745.2 Catotricha subobsoleta
AAATATGGTTTCACACATTTTGTTTCTGAAATCGTTTCGAAACCACATTTTCAAAGTGAATAATCGAAAAATATAATGATTTGACAATACTTCTTAACATAGTTAAGTGTAGTATAGTGGAATAAACTCAGCTTCTAAAATTCTTAAAAATAAGCGATTGTATTCAACTTTTTATTCTTTTTGGACCACCCTAATATACATATAATATTCTTTAATAAAGTGTAGTAGAAAAAAAACTAATGTTTTAAAGTCATTATGTGTTTTTGGAATTAAAATTAAAAAAAAAAAGTTGCTCTATAGAACCAAAGACTTTAAAACAAAAATAACTAAATTTATTGAAAACAAAATATTTACTTAAATTATTACATTTTGCACATATGCTCTGCGCTATATTTCCTATGAATATATTATTATACATTATGGGGATCATATTTTCCCCCCAAAAGGTTCAAAGTTTTTATTAATATTTGCTCATTTGTAAGCGACCTTCTACGTTACGCTTTCTGCGTTTTATTAAATGTAAACGTATTGCCGAAAATTTGTTTTACAAAAACGTTTTTATAAATAGCAAAGAAGAAAAAAATTTAAAAAAAATGAGAAAGAAAAAAAGAAAAGTTAAGGTGAAACATGATTGCCATAATGTTTTTTTTTTTTTTGCGAAATTTAATTTTTAATAAATTTCTATACAAGAATCCAATTTCCTTTTTATATAAGGTACGATAAAGCCATTAAGTATAATAATAATAATTATTATTTTTTTTAAATAAACAAATAAATTGTTTTTGTTTTTTGTTTTTTTTTTTTGCATTTCTTAGGGATAATGTGTGGACCGTTTTAACTGGTCAACCAACCGATCAAACACCATCAATTGTAATTCATGATGTTAAAGAAATCGAAACATGGATATTACGTTTATTATCAGCGCCAGTACCAATACCCGGTTCAACTCGCATAGAAGTTGAAGTACTCTCACCAACTGTTCATGAACCATTATTATTTGCATTACCCGATCATACGCGCTTTTCATTAGTTGATTTTCCATTGCATTTACCATTAGAGTTGTTGGGTAAGCGAAATTATATGAAAATGAAATAATGAATTTAAAAATTAATGTTTTTATGGACATATTTTATAGGTGTCGACACATGCCTTAAAGTATTAACACTTATTTTAATGGAAAATAAAGTTTTATTTCAATCGCGTGATTACAATGCATTATCAATGTCGGTTATATCATTTGTAACAATGATTTATCCATTAGAATATATGTTTCCGGTTATACCATTACTGCCAACATGTATGAGCTGTGCTGAACAATTACTATTAGCACCAACACCATTTGTTATTGGAATTCCGGCATCATTTTTAATGTACAAAAAAAACTTTAGGTATTTAAGAGAAAAGAAGAAGAAAAATGACATTTTTTTTAAAACAACAATTCACGTAATTTTTTTTAATTATTACTTTTTTTTTTGCTTTAAAGATTACCAGATGATATTTGGGTGGTTGATTTAGATTCAAATAAATTATCAGCACCAACAGGTTATGCGGAAGAAATTCCAGCTCTGCCTGAACCAGAGGGAACGATTTTGAAAAATCATTTAAAACAGGTTAGAAAATTTTTCAGCAACTTTCTGTGTGTTCGTTTTTTTTTTCTTTTTGAGATTTAAATTATACATAATGTCAATGTGAATTTATATTATGTCTGTTTTTTTTTTTAAGAGCTCCGGTCTCTCACAATTTTTATTACTTGCGTTAAGCACATCCTTTTTTATGCATAATTGCAAATAAACTGACAAAAAACAAACAATAATTTTTCCATATCTCTATATTTTTTTTTCTTTTTTTTTTTTTTCTTTAAGTAATCACTTTTCTTAATTCATTAAATATTTCTAATATAATGAATTCTATATATTTAGTTTTTTTTTCTATTTTTCTCTTTTTACTATTCTTTTCGCTGAATTTTAAAGGCTATGCAACTAATGGATCAAGCAGGAGCTGGTGTAAATATTCTAATGCTATTTAATGTGTTTTAGGTTTTGTTATTAACTTGCATGCAATAAAATTGAAATAGACATTCAGTGCGTTTTCATTACGATAGTTAGTAACTTTTTTTTCGAACAATCAACGGCACGATTATAAGAAATTAGAAAGAGACCGAGATATGCAAACTAAATATCGGCGTGTCGTTGATTGAACAAAAAAAAAAGCTACTACATAATTTTAGTAACATGAAAATGTGGTGATACATTCCATAATACTTCATAGTAACTATATAAAAATGATAGTACTATAATTAATATTAAAATTTAAATAAAACATTGACTTTTGATAAGGTTTGAAAAAATTTCATGGAAACTTTTATTTTAAATTAATTAAATAACGTTTATTCAATAAGTATGTAATTAAAAAAATAATATTATTTAAAGCATTTCAACAAAGGAAAATATTTTTTTTTTATTAATGCTAGTTTCTATTAACAATACGGAATTTATGATGTACTTGTTGATCTGAGATAAATTAGCGGCCGTCGAAAGGGTTTTTTTTTAGAATTGAAGCGCCTGGGGGAACAAAGAAGGAAGCCACATTTAGATTTTTCTGACATTTTGCTCATAGCTCGTAAACCGCAATATAGATATAAGTTTTTCTTGTTTTTGACATTTGTTCATCTAAGCTTTGGCCACAAAAGTCTATAAAATCGAAAATTTGTAACAAAAGGCGGTTAAAGAGCTATGTGTCAAAATGTCAGTAAAATCTAACTGTGACTTACTTCGTTGTTCCCCCAGACCCTTTAATTATACTTTATTTATATAATAAAAATATTATTTTTCTAAACTGTTTGATATGAAAAACTTTAGCAGCATTAACATAATGAAGATATTAATAATTAATGAAAAAAAATAACTCCTTAATCTGTTAAGAAAATAGTACAATATGTACCAAAATTTACTTCGTGAGAATAATTTATTCTATTCAGTCATCAGTACGGTTTTGTCTAGAGGACTTTGTCTAGAGGACAAACACACAAAATGTGATAAATACAAACTATCTGTTATGTTACTAACATATAATTGCACACAAAATTGCAATCACATGATATGAGAATAATTATTAATATTTTCTATTTACATTATTTTGGTAATATACTTAATTTTTATGGAAGTTCTCCTATACGAGAGCTTCCATAGACTTTTATCAAGTATTATACAAGCCTACGAACTTTCTTACATATATGCATGAAATCACAAAAAAAACAGTCTAATAAAAGCATGTTAACATTTTTTTTTTTTGTATCAAAAGTTTTATTCTTCTAATAAATTGGCTTGAAGCTTCCATAATTTTATTTAATACCATCTTTATAATACAAAATTTTAAATTTTTGAATATTTTTCGATCGCTTTAGGATGGTTTATTATAAAACATTCAATTTATATTTACTTAATGTTGTTTATTCTTCTAGTTCGAACTCTAAATGCTAGATATTCTAATACAAATTTGTTTCATATTTTAAAGGCTCTAAGTTCTATGTCTTCAAACAACCAAAATGCATTTAATCAACCACTTCTTCCATCGGTAAGAGATAGTCTGTCATCACCACAAATTTTAAGGTATAAATTTTTAGCAAAATGTTGACTTCAGAGCGACCTCCGTGAATAAACTTTTGTAATTTGTTTCTTTTTTTTAGTCCAAGACTTTCACTACAAGACAGTGGATCAGGTCCATCCAGTCAACGAACATCAATTTCATCTCAGGGAACACCGAGAATAGCAAGTCCAGCTGCACAATTACCTCCCGCAATAAATCCATTTATATATGGAAGTGATGTTGATTCAGTAGATGTTGCGACCAGAGTCGCAATGGTTCGATTTTTTAATTCTCAAAATTGTTTAGCCAATTTCACGGAACATACACGAACATTACGACTTTATCCTCGACCAGTGGTTGCATTTCAAATAAATAGTTTTCTAAGGTCACGACCACGTGCATCAAATTTTCTAAATAGATTTGCACGTACTCAAGCTGTAGAGTTTTTAGCCGAATGGTCATTAACTCCAACAAATGTTGCATTTTTACGTGTACAAACTGGTTTACTAGATCCGATGCAAATTGGTGATAAATCAAAATGGTTTGCTCATACATTAACGCCAATACGATTTTCGGTTTGGGATGATGGTAGCTCAATGAATGGAGCTCTTCGTAGTTTACAGCAAACAGAACATTTACCAACCGATGAAAGTGGTTCTGATTCTGAAGGTGCAGAAAGCACAAGTTCATCGTATTCATCGTTAAGTGATTTTGTTTCTGAAATGGCATCATCCGATTTGTCACCCAGTTTAAATGATGTATATGGAAGTCATTCACATCAGCACTACTGCCCACAAACAATATCTTCAAATTTAGATACAAAGCTCGTTTATCGACCACCAAGCTCGTTACGTTTTCCTGAAGGCATGGAACCAAGACCGAAAACACCAGAATCTAGACCCGATTCACCACAATCATCATCATCAAGTCGGTCGGATTTAAGTTCACCAAGTTTTAATAGAGATTCAGAATTTGAATTTCCTGGTAAAACAAAAGCAACAGCTACAGTTCCTAGGGAAAAAGAAGAAAACGAAAATGTCAGTATAGCTACGGTGCCTGCAGGAGGTAGTTTTGAAAATGAATCTGATTCAAATTCAACAACCACACCAAAAACAATCGTTTCTGGACAAGCAATATCAAAAGAAAATTTGCCCAGCGTCGTGGACACGGAAAAACGACGAATTCAAAAGCCACATGTAAGATTTTAACTTGATATTGATTACCAGGTTGTTCTGCTTACTATTAGCAATTTTCATGATAGGTTCCACCAATTAGTCCAAATTTGGCTCGCCAACCAAGTGTGGGTAATGTTTTAGCACGAACCTCTAGCTCTGGTTCTAGCTCAGGATCACCACATCCATCGTTAGGATCTGTAAGTTTTCAATCGAATCAAATAAATTTCTAAATATATATTTACAAAAATATTTTACTCAGGCGAATTCCCAAAGACAAGGATCTCAAGGATCACTGTTTGAACAATTTGCATCTCAAGCTAAAGAATTAGTTAAAGAAACAACACGTCAAAGCAGTCAAGATGGTTTATTAGCACAAGTTGATAAGGTAAAAATAAAAAGAAATAAAATAGATTTTGTCGTAAAATTTTTAATTGGTGTTTAAGTGGTGTGTCCTTAATTGTAATGTACCCCAATTAATTTATTTTTATTTATCCCTGATTCATATGATTTTGTCATGCATCTTTTATTTATTTAATTATATTTTATTTAGTTGAAAGTGCAAGCGAAGGAAAAATTCGTGGAGGAAGAGACAAAAATACTTGCTCCTTTAGAACAGGTTTGTAGTCATTGCAGTAGCACTTTCAAATGATCTCTTGCTTAAACGGAGATTTCGCATATCGGTATTGAAAAAAAAAAAAAAAAACTTAAGGATCGCATGTATTATTTTAAAATTATTGTTTAAAGATATGATTGCAGTTATTTTCGTCGTTGTAATTTATATTGGTTCAGTATCGGAATTAAATTCGAAATTTTTCAAACACAAAAATAAATTGATTGCTATGCTAAGAGCTAGAGACATTCACTTACTGAACCAATACTTACGTGTTGTCATTTGGATTAATAAAATGTTCAAAAAATAAATGCTTCACTGCTTTATTTAATTATTCTATTTTGCGATTTACTAAATCAAAAATTATATTGTATAGTTAACATTACAAGCGAAAAAAGCTGCGGAAGATGCGTCAAAACAAGCATTGCAAGCATCTAAACAGGCTGCTGGTGTTAGCAAAAATACATTCGAAGATCTGACTTATGTTGGTAAATCAACTATAGGAGATTTAACGAAAACTGCAAAAGAGGCAGCAACAAAAAAAGGTTTAATGAAAGGTGACGGACAGCAACATTCGCCGCCACCTATGCAACAGCACCAACAAAGTCCGCCACCTGGAAATTCATTAGTAAGCCATGGTGGTGGTGGGTTAATTGCAGGAACTGGTCGTGACTTCTTTTCGTCATTCAGCAGTGAAATAAATGGCATTGCATCTTCAACAACATCAATATTTTCCGATTTATTTGGGAAAAGTATGCAATTCATTCTTAATTCCTTGTAATCTGTAAGCGAGGATTTGAGTAAATTAATAAAACTATATATTTCAGAACAACAGCAGCAGCAATACCAACAACAAAGGATCAATCAACAGCAACAACAACAGCAATCACAAACAAAATCTACAAAAGAAAAACTGCTTCCATTTGATTCATTTCCAGGAAGAAAAGCACTTGTCGAAAGAACACCGCTAATCAGGCACTCGGGTCCACGACAAACTCAAGAGGAAATTCAGCGACAACAAAATGCTGAACGTTCAACAAGCAATACAGAAAATCAAACATTTCTTAAAGATGTTGTAGCACAGGTTCTAGCTGGTGAAGGAGTTGGCTGGTTAAAATTAAATCGTCTGCGTAAACTCATGGAAGATGAATCATATCGTATGTTAGTGTTAGGCAAATTAAATCGAACTTTAGATAAGAAAATAGCACCTGATGACCATATTGACGATGTATGCATATCGAAACCAGTATGGCGAGGAATGTTAAAATGTGTTCAAGCAATAGCTCATGGCTTAGACACAACTTATTCGAATTTTGGCCTTGGTGGTATGGCATCGGTATTTCAATTAATGGAAATTGCTCATACACATTTTTGGAGTAAAGATCTTGCTGAAGGATCGGATCACATGTCAGCTTCATTACTTTCTAGTCAAGTATGAATTATTTACTAGACGACCTCAAACATATAATATTTTAAATGTTTCTTTTATACATATATATTTATAAATATATTTTTTTTTATTGAATTATTCATTTTTAGTCGGTAAGTCCAATGGGAAGTCGAGAAAATCTTGGATCTCCACAAAGTCCTGGGGACAGTGGACAACCGCACAGTGGTGATTGGCAGCAAGGTGTGCCGCGTAAAAATTCTCTTATGACTGAAACAATAATAAACCGAAGACCTTCTGTACAAGAGCCACCAGAACATCATCAACATCAACAAACAACATCTGAAATGTTCAAAGATTTATTATCACAGAAGCGTAACATGATTTTAAGCAAATTAACTTCATTTGATTCAGAAGTAAGTGATTTTTGAACCTTTTCATTAAGTTTTAAATCAATTTATTATTATTTGTATGTAAGATTTATAAATCAGAAATATTTTTTAATTGTGTTGCACATCGTTTTCTACATTAAATTTTAAATCATACTGTAATTTCTTTTATTTTATTTTAAAAAAAAGAAGCAAAAATGATTTTGTTTTCGTGTGGGTATATGTATATGTGTTTTGTGTATAATCTATAATGTTTAGGCCACTGTGCATGGTTCATCTGGGGCCCTATCTGTGGCCAGTGATGCGCCAACAATTCACCACGGAGGGGCCCTAATACCGTCAATATCATGTCGTTCTACTGTATCCGACACTGAATATGAGAATGTAAGTATCTTGTGTATTAACACATGTATAGTATAACCACATCATTCCTATCAAATCGAATCGTTTTCATTTAATAGTTTAGATATTTATACCATACAATCTTCATAATTAATGTAACTTCCTTATCTTCAGCATCTCCATATTTTTTTCTCTCAAGCTTTAATTAGAAATACCATTTCAAAATTGTTTTATTTTCTTAACATATTATAAAATATTTCTTTCATTTTTAGTTTCCGAAACAAATAAATGTACCGAAAGACAATAAAAGCCGATCAAGCAGTATTTGGTCGGGTAAATCAACATTAAGTGCCGGATTTCGTTATACCGGTGGTCATTTAATAAATACTTCATCATCTCCTTCACCTGACACTCCTAGAGTTTACTTGTTTGAAGGATTTTTGGGAAAAGAAAGGTTTGTTTTATTGCTCAATATGAAATTCATTTTTCGTTGTTCGAAAATTCTGAAATAACTTTAATTAAATAATAGATTAATTCTTTGGGATCAAATGCAATTTTGGGAGGATGCCTTTTTGGATGCGGTTAGTCAGGAACGTGATATGATTGGTATGGATCAAGGACCTGGTGAAATGATGGAACGATATAAATCTTTAAGTGATTCGGAACGTAAACGTTTAGAGCATGATGAAGATCGTTTATTGTCGACAATGTTATTTAATTTAACTGCAGAATTAGTTATGCTGAATGTAAATAAAGAAGAGATCAAACGAAAAGTTCGCAGATTATTGGGAAAAAGCCATATTGGTTTAGTTTATTCACAAGAAGTTCATAATTTGCTAGATCAAATAACAAATTTGGTTAGTTTTAATTTAATAAATATGGTTCATCAAAACATAATTTCTAATAATTATAATCTATATTTAAAAAAAAAGAATGGTAATGATATCGATCTAAAACCACTTGGTTCTCGAATGCTTCATCGTCAAAGCTTTACTGTAAATCAAGGTGTTGATGCAACTGGTGCATTACGTTTTATGGAAGTACGTGATGATGGTCTTGTATTACGATCGGTTACTGGTGCTATTGTGGAACGATGGTGGTATGAACGTTTGGTGAACATGACATATTCACCAAAAACAAAAGTACTGTGTTTGTGGAGACGAAATGGTGGGCAAACTCAGTTACATAAGTATTATACGCGAAAGGTAAGAATCGATATTTTTTTTACATATTTGTATATCACTTCTGAACATTTTAATAACACACACGATTGAAAACTATTGTCCTTTATAAATTATCAAAATTATTTTTTTCTATACTTCTTATATTTATAAATACAGTGCAAAGAATTATATAATTGTATAAAATCGGCTATGGAACGTGGTGGCGTACCAGCAAACGTTCCTGAATTGGGCGGTGAATTTCCTGTTCAAGACATGACAACAGGTGAAGGTGGATTACTTCAAGTTTGCTTAGAAGGTGTTGGTTTATTATTTGCCAATAGTAAGGTAAGAAGATTTTCAATATTATTTGGACATTGGTTTAAATTTTAAAAAAAATATATGAAATAAATATATATGTTAAAGGGTTAGAATATTTTATTATAATATTTTATACACTTTGCATTAAAAAAAAAAAAAAATACTGCGCGATGGATATATTTTTATATAATAAATCTTAATACCAATAAATGTACGGTACCTCGGATATCTATCATTACACATTTAACATTAAAATCCTTCAAATCTAATATTACAAAGCCATACCTAACTTTAAAACAAAATAATAAAAAATTGAATAAAATAAATAAAACAAATATGGACATAAATGAAAAACTAATATGTTTTTATGAATGTATTTAAGGCAAAGGTCTGCATGGTATTACCAAAGTCTTGAAAAAGTATATGGTATAAAAACATCCCAAAAGTGAAATATGGTTTATTTTAGGATTTAGTGATAGGATGGATATTGGTCGCCCGGGTAAAAAAGTACTTCACACAACTTCATAAAATACTTCATACTTTATAGTAACACCGGACGTTATAGGGAGATTTCGCAAATGAAGTAACCGTAAACGTAAGCGTGAGATTCTCATGTTTACGGTTACGGTTACGTTATTTGCGAAGTCTCTCTAATACTTTAAGATAATTTATAACTACTTCCTAATTGTAAAGTTGTTAAAATGTATATTGTGTGCGTCGTAATTTAAAGTTATTCTGACGTAAAACTAAATTAGTTCAAGATATCATAAAGTACTTAAGGTACTACAGAAATTCAAAATTGGAATTACTTTAAGTTTACGTTAAAAATCAAAAATACTTAAAAAGTACAGGCAAAATCTGAATTTGAGTTTACTTTAAGAATACGGTCCGATTTCCTGTATTACTTCAAACATTTAAACTACGCTGCTTTTACGTCAGAATAATTTTAAGTGATGTCACAATCTGGATATTATTAAAGTAGCCATGAAGTATTTATATAAAGCAGCACAACGTAAAATAGAGTCACGTGAAGTAAATTTATACCCGGGATCTTCAACCAACCAAGAGTCGCAGAATGTTATCCTATATATATATATGTTATTAATAAATAATAGGTTTTTGTATGATTTCATACCATGTTTCATTTTTGGTATATTTTTATACCACATATTTTTTCAAGACTTTTTTGGTAATACCATGCAGACCTATGAATTAAGTCTCCTGTAGCAGTTCTTAATCATAACACTTTCTCACAACAATAACAGAATATTTTTTAATAAAAATTAAAGAAAAAAATTAATTAATTCGAATTCATTCAAAATCACATTTCGAAAATAATTTCTATTTATTTTATACATATTTACATAATTTCATCAAATTATAATTATTGGAAGAAAAGAAAAAAAATGTTTACTTAACGATAAAAAATTAATAATATTAATAAAAAAACAAAAAAAATAATCACTTTTTTTTTTGTGTTAATTATATTTTTATAATAAGTTGAGGGCTATAACTAAAAATAAAAGAAACAAAACAAAACAAACAAAAAAAATGGTAATTAATTCGAATACATGAACAAGGACCTTCTCGCTCTCCGTACAAGTCAAAACGATACGATTGTCAGTTTTCAAATTTATTTATTTATTTTCTATTTATTTTTACTTAAAGATATAATTATTTAAATGGTTTAATTGCAAACCACTCATCAGAATAAAAAAAATATGTTATTTTGATATATTTTGAAGAAAAATACAGGGATGAATGTCGACGCGTGAAATATTATTGTCGACATTTTTGTGTCGACAATTAATTTGCGCGTCGACAATGTCAACAATGTCAACAATGTCAAAAATTTCAACAATCAGTCATAATTTAGAATTTCATATTTTGCGATTTATGGTTAAACTGAACTACGCGAATTTGCATTGCAGGTCGATTTTTTTTTTAATTTTTACACGTTTTTTCTATTTTTTTTTATATTATTCTATAAGTTTTTGTGAATTGTTGACATGTCGACATTCTGACGTGTAAACAATTCGGCGTCAACAATTGCAATTGTCGACGCGTAAGCAATTGTATTGATGACATTGAATTGTCAACACGCACATCCCTGGAAAAAAAAAATATCTATTAAGATTAAACGGGGCTATAATTTTTTTTTTTTTTTTTTATAGAATACAAATTATTGTATTTATGGATGAAATTAATCAATTTATTAAAAGTAATTACTATATATAATCAAATAATCTAATGGAAATATAAAAAAAAGAGTGCAAACCAAAAAATTTGCATGTTTATTTTATAAATCGCAATATTGCTAAATGTGCAGCTACATAAATTATAAATATATATATAAATTATTATATTAGCCTAAAATCATTTAAAAAAATTAATACAAATTATATATATATACAACATATAACCCAAACCATTATTTAATTATTATATATATTTTAGAAAATTCTATTAATTTTAACTATTTATATATTTTTTTTTTTTTCTTTTAAATAATTATTAAATTTTGTCGGTTTTTAACAATCTCCATCAACGTTTTCACAATTTACAATAATAACGGAATATTTACCGTTAATTAAATATTGCTATTTTAATATCCACCAAATTTCTATTCTATATATTTTTTTTTTTTTGAACAAAATGTAAAACTAAATAAATAATTATAATGAGGGTATTCACCAAAGTAACCATACCATAAGGTAGAGTGACTTCGCGTTGTGTAGGGTTGTTATCGCTTTTGTGTGTAAATCATTAAATCAAATGAAACTAGCGACAATCTCATGTTCAAAACGAGTCACTCTACTTATATAGCAAGAGGCGTGGCTAATGTCAAAAAACCTAATGCTGTGGAGCAAACAAACATGTTTATGCATAGATATCTCGGAGGTTTGTTCCTAAAAAGAAAAATTTGCCTAAGCCAAATTATAGGAAATCGACCCCAAGGAATCCATTTTTAATACTCTCGATATTCTCAGACATCCTAATAAAGACGCTGCAGTACAAAAAAAATATTTTGTAAAATTTTGCACCACAGCATCTTTAATGGGCTGCCTTCAAAAGTATTACAAATGGATGTCTTGGGATCGATTTCCTATAATTCGGCATAAGCACTTTTTTTCATTTTTGGAACAAACCTCCAAAACATGTTTGTTTGCCCCACAGCACTTTGTTTTTTTTTACATTAGCCACGCCTATTGTATGTATACTTTGGTATTCACTATCTTGTCGTATTTCGTATCTCGTATTAGTCGTAATTATATACGCCGCGAGCAATCGTGAACGCACTTTTTTGAACATTTTGTAGATATACTATATTAGATAAAAATAAACTGTCAAAATGTATGAAGGTTATGTCAAATCTAACACAAAAGTTTACGAATACGATCTCGTATTTAAATAAACCAGTCTCAAACTTCTGTATTTCAATACGACATCGTATTTCAATTTTCCATACAAAAAATTTACGAAGTTTACGAAATGTCGTAGAGAGATACGAAATACGAAGTTTACGACAAATTAGAAGGCTTTACGACAGATAGTGAATATAACCTTAATAATACATAATAGGAGTTTTTTTTTTCGTACGTTTGTAAATTTCAAAAACTCTATATAAAAAAATACAAATTTACGAAACTTTCGTAAGCTGGATGATATTTCTTTTATATGCGGTTTTTGAAATTTACAAAATTACGAAAAAAAAATACGACACTCGGGTTTACTCCTAATTTAAATGTTGAATAGAAATTTTTCAAATTTGATAATAAATTTTATGGATTGAAGATAGTAATATTTAAAAAAAAAATCTACTAAGCAGTGATTATATACCAATTTTAACGCATTTACGTGTTTTACGTATTTAAAAAAACAAAAAAAATAAAAAGAAATTGTAAAGAAATTAGGAGTAAACACGAGTGCCGTATTTTTTTTTTCGTAATTTCGTAAATTTCAATAATTCCATATATAAGAAATACAAATTTACGAACTTTCGTAAGCTGGATGGTATTTTTTGTATATGATTCCGATCTGTCACGTTACACTCACATCACACGCGTATTTTGGCTAATATCTTAAAAAAAAAACATAAAATCCTAATAATTTTCTGATCGCACATTATGTAGATCTTCCCATAGTCAATCCAGATATTGGCCAAAATATGCGTGTGAGAGACGGATCGGAGCCTTGATCATATAGAGTTTTTGAAATTTTCGAACTTACAAAAAAAAATACGACACTCGGGTTTACCCCTGTTGTTTTGGACACATTTTTCATCAAATTTTTTTGTATTATTTTTTTTTTCATTTTAAATAATTTTGTCTATTTTTTCTTACCGTAAGATGGCGTTAAGATTAGTAGTATTTACTGGTTCTCAATTTATCTATTCTTCTATTTATTTTATACATTTTAAAAAACTATATTTTAAAAATATTAACCGAAAGCAAGTGAATGTTTTGAATGCTCTTCATATATTAAAATATTTGTTTATTATGATTATTACTTCCTTACGTTTCCTTAATTTCTTTTTTCTGATATTTATTTCAGTTTATTTCTGTGTTTACTTTACTTTACTTTAATTTTTTTTTCTTTTTTATAAAAGACTTATTATTGATGACAGCAATTTAAACGTCCTAAATGGCTGATTATATATTATAAACAAATGGATAATATTTTTTCTAATTTACATTTTTTTTAGTGAAATATATCTTTAGAAGAATTTATATAATAGTTTTCGTTTTCCACACATTTTTCTCAAACTTATATGTCATCAATGATAGTTGGGAAAGTGTCTTAAAAAAATAAATTAAACATTCTGAAATCTGAATACTTTGAAAACATTTGTAGAAACCGATGAATTATTTTCTAATGAATTTTCATTGTCTATATATCTCTAACATCTTATTAGAGAGTGTATTTTCTTCGTAAATAATTCAAAGTGATGTGTTGTAATATTTATTATTGATATTTCATACATTCAAAACCTGTATAAGTCACCAACAGATTTTTTTTTTGGGGTGAAACGCTTTGAATAACGAATAATAAATTATATATCTTTGTGGGCGGTTTTTGTCGAAATCCTCTACCTACACACTCACGAAATAATTCCGTCGCTACTCAGAAGATAAATCTAGTTTTTTTCCTTAAACAGAGCTCGTTTTAGTTAAAATATACCTGGCTGGCGATTTTAACAATGCAAACGATTAATTAATTCAAGAAAAAATACTATTAATATTTGTCAGCGATAATGCATTCAGTAATCCATTGGTAATATAGTTCTTCGAACTAGAACGGGAAATGGGAATCGAGGATCGCAGAAAAAATCGAGAATCAACATGAAATGACATTTCTGAGTAAATTTCAGACGAATTTAACAAGAAATGACATTTCTGAGTTGATTTTTACACCTAAGACGTCATTTCATGTCGATACTCGCATTTTAGGGCGATCAGCGCCACCCATTTCCATTTTTGTTCGAAGAACTATATTACCTCTATGCAGTAATCATAAATTTAATCGATTTACGTCAGAAAGTTTCATAGAATTACTGAATTTTGCAATCGATAATTTTTGAATGCAGACTTTTCTTATCTATAGTAAATCAAATACAAAATTCGAAACCTTGAAGTTTTTTTTCAGTGTGTTTTCTTCAAATTTTAAGACATATTGGGGCCATTCCACGTTAACGTAAGTTACGAAAACATTAGTATTGAAATTTCTTGAACCTGGATAAAAGATATGTAATCTATATATTTCAATTGAAATAGGTAGATGAAGCTAAATAATCTGACGCTTTCGTCGGGCCCAATAATGGCCAATACTAATCTCTCCGTAAATTTACATTATCGTGGAGTGGCCCCATTGCATTTTTTATGTAAATAATTTAATCCTAAAATTATTTTTAATTATTTATTCCAATATTTTTTTTATTTAATTATAACAAAAAATCATTTTAATTAATTTCTTTCTAATTGTCTATAATAAATATTTTTCTAAATAAAAAAAATTCTATTCAATTGTCTATTTGTATTTTTAACATCAATTTCAACTATTAACTAATCACAAATTTATATTTTTAAATACTCAATAGCATATTTTTTATCCAATTTACGTCTACTCTAATTTTATATAAATGTTCGTGAGTGGTATTGCAATGGATTCTTATATTATTTCTTATCTTTTTTTTTTTTATTACCAATAATACGTTTACAAATATATAATATTTGAATTATATAAAGAATATTAGGATAATGAATAATTAGCAATTAGAGTTATAGGTAATTTAAACTTTTTACCATTATTTTCTTAATTTTTATTTTCTTTTTTACATTTAAATGTTTAAAATCATACATATTTTCAATATGATTCTTTAATCAAACACCCAAATACAAAATGAGTTCTGAATTATCAAAATTCAGTGCAAGTTAAAAAAAAAATATACAATCAAAAAAAAATAAGAAATCAAAAAAAAACGAAAAGAAAAGAAAAAGAAAAAGAAACGTCTTGATGTTATTTGCAAAAAAAGCATTCACTAACCAAACGTCTTTAAAGAACAAAAAAAAAAAAAAAAGAAAAATTATATATACATATCGATATCAAGGCGGTTCTCAAATTTTTTGGTAACTTTTGAGATGGTCCTTGGGGTATTGCAAATGTTTTATTTGTTTATTTATATCATTTGTTTTTCGTTATTCATCGACGTTGGAATCATAATTTCCAAAAGCAAACAAAAAAAATGATTAAACAAAAAAAAAATCATCTAAATTTTATACAAATATTTTTTTCTTTATTTCAAATAAAAGAAAATATTAAAAATGGTCTAAATTGAAACGAAATTTAATTATTTTAACATTACATGAAAACTAAGTAAAATTTTGAAAATTTCGTAATTAACTAAACAACATTTTACTAAGTTTATTCGTTTTAAAAACTAAAAAAAAAAAACTTAAATATAAACAAAAAAAAAACAAAAAAAAACCCAACTAACATTCTATAATGTTTTTACGCGGATCGCTGCCTCTCATCTTTGGATTGGTCCTAAACTTCGTGGTGTACATTCAAGGATTTCGAGGTATTAAAATTAAACATTATTTAAAAAAAAATTAAAAAAAAAAAACACATAAAAAATGCCACAAAAATAATTTATAGTTACATTTTACAAAATATTAAACTCGTTGTTTTTGGCTTGCCCACTGTAAAAGTTCACACAAAATCAGGGTGTCGAATCGCTTCTTCTTTGGTTCTGGAGCGGTTCAGGCTTCTTGCATACGCAATGATTTCTTTTTCTCCAAAAATTAGAGTTTATACGTTTATTGATGGTAGTTACAGTTATATCTATAAAATGGTCACATTTTAATATGCGTGGTGTTATAAATAAGTTTATAACTATAACTCAGTCAAAACACCACGCTAATTAAAATGCATATTACCTACGCATTCGTATTGTACGACTGTGGTGACGCTGTTAGTGTATACAATGAAAATGTTGAAATACATTAGAATTTACTCAAGGCAGTAATTGCTCATTAGTTCTCTCTTCTTTTCGTTCATAAGACAGTTGAGACAAATTATTAAGCAGTTACTGCCATGAGCTAATTTCAATGTATATACCTATGCAAAATTTGTATGAAACAGCGCCACCACAGTTTTTCTATACGAAGTATATTTTATCTATCTTAAAATGTGACCATTTTCTAGACTCAGCTATAAGTAACTCCAAAAATCGTTATAAAGCTAAATTTTAGAAATCACTAATGGAACAAAAGCATTCAGAACCGAAGAAAAATGGTTCGACGCTCTACACAAAATATGTATTACTTTCTAAATAAATATCTAACTATAATTTTATGATATTAAGAACCAACCATTAGTAGATTTGTGTATTTTCAAAAAATGTCAACAAAAAAAAAATTATAAATCAAAACAAAAACAAAAAAAACGATATTGTTACCTTATACGTCTTTATCGTTTGTGAGAAGTTTTCTTAATTTATTAACAATTAGTTACTTGTTTAGAGTTTATTTATAGCTTTTTATTATTATTATTATTATATACAATCACAAAACCTGTAGTGTTTATTAGACAACCTAAGTCCACAATAAATTTTCGTTTTTTTATTTTTTTTTTTATTTATTTATCGTTTAAATTAAGTAATAAATTATTTAATAGTTAATTATGTTTTGTAGAAATAAATAATTTTTGGCTTTAATTATAAAAATTTAGATTATGTTTATAATTTTCAATTTTTTTAGTTTGTAGGTAACGTATATTAAAAAATACCATCATTAAAATATTTTTTAAAAAACCAAAAAAAACACAAAGAAAAAATAAAAGCAACAAATTTTGAGTTAAACTTAAATGTTCAATAAGTTAGAGTGTGCCGAAAAAGATAAAAGCGATTACAGTGCTCAAAATTTTAAGTGTTAGTATTGAGCAGATCGCGGTGACAGTTAAAATGTTTAAAAAGAAAAGTTTCTGGAGGGCAAACAAATATGTTGGTTTCCCTACGGAAACTTTTTTCTTTGACCTTTTAACTCTGTCACTACGATTTGCTCTATATTTTGAGAGTTTAGTACAAAATTAGTAATCAAAAATCCACTACAAAAGTCAAACTGTTCGCAGCCAAAATGTCAGTGCAAAAAATTATATATTATTTGTATGGGAAAGAGTAGTTTTTCTCAAAAATTAGAAAAATTGTTAATAAATAAATTATAAAGGTTTTGATAAATTTTTAATTCTGCATCTAGTGCAATATTTTTTTCTAATTATTTCATACTTTTACGATTTTGGTTTTGTTTTGATATTTAGATAATCTTATTATATGAAGAATTAAAAATTTAACAAAATGTCTATAATTTAATTATTAATAATTTTCTATTTTTAATTATATTTGAGAAAAACTACTCTTTCCCATACAAATCTTAATAATATATAACTTTTTGCACTGACATTTGGGCTGCAAACAGTTTGACTTTTGTAGTGGATTAATTTTGATCATTAAAAATATCGTCGTTGATCTGGCATTAGGTGTTATTTGCCAATGTGACGAAAAGCATTATACACCCTTCCTTATGTAATTTATGGCATTTGCAGATAGCACCTAATGCCAGATCAACGACGATATGGTGATAAACTTTCAAATCTGAATACACTTTTAAAATAACGTAAAAATTATATTTACAACAACAAGAAAAAAACAAAATATTTAACAATAATTAAGCGCATGCACTTTCACTGGAACATTTTATTTACTTATTTATTATTTCAATTTATTAAAAAAAAAAAAAGAATCACAAAAAAAATTAAAAAACAAAAACAAAATGTCATTTATTTATGCATTTTTTTATATAATACAGAGACCATATATTTATTACGATCCAACAAAAATTAAATAAATTTAAATTAAGCAAACAATGTGCTTTGAATTGAATTAAAAATAGCAATTGAAAATCTATCATCAAATAATAAGAATAATTTAGATTTATAAACATACATAAAACTGTTTGATTAAAAAAAAACAAAAAAAAAAAAAAACTTTAAATGACCATCTCACAAGTGCTAACATAATATTTTTAAAACAAAAAAAAAAATAATATATAAAAATATAAATTAATAATTAATTGCCTGCTTTTTTTTTTGATGAATTGATTTTATGCCGCCTTTTCAACAAAAATAAAATAAATAAATTATTATTATTATGTATTATTTCTTACATATTTTTTTTTTTTTAATATTGATTTTATTTTTTATTTTGTTTTTCTTTCTTTTTAATTTCTATTTTTAACATTTATTCATTTTACTGCTGCTTTATGCACTGCTTTAAGTTTTTTGTGAATGATAATTTTGAAATAAAACGTATAAAAAGTTTATTTATTGAATGCAAAAAGAAAATAAAAAATTAGTACATATATTTGTGGCTGCGCCAAGTTTGCAATGCAATGGTAATATAATTAAATATGCTGAAGCTTCTGTTTTTTTTTTTTTTCGTTCTTTATTCAACAGTTTGTATATTTGAACTGTTTTGTAGTTAGACTAGACTTTAGACAACGTAGATTGTAATTATTTTTTTTTATTATAAAATCAAATTAAATACGGATGTATATACATTTTAACGCGTTGCAAAATTATAATTTCATATAAAAACACCGACGAGCACCGCTCTTAAATGTAGGAGAACATTTAATATTTACTCGTTTTAAGGAATTTAACAAAATTTAATTGTTTTTATGTATTGGACAATTCTTACTAGATTTTATTTATTTATTTATTTATGTGTTGTTGTTGTTCCATTATTTGGAACAATAAACTTTTAAGAATTCATAAACAGCAACGCAATTAATTGTGTGGAATATTAAATGTTATCATGTTTTTTCTATGCTGGACGCTTGATTCTCGAGATTGCACCATATTTATGGTATGCCATAAATATATACAATATAATAACGGTTAAATGCGATGTCGTGCTTATTACCCACTCCATATTTTTCATGTCACATTGATGGATCAGAATCAATATTTGATTTAAAAAAAAAAAAAAAACTTTTTATTGGGAGGTCGGAGGGGGGTATGATGTATGGGGGAAAGTTGCATCTCTAAAAATAAATGGGGGTCGATTATGAAAAATTTTCCTGCACGGCATCGCATTTAGCCGTTATTACTGTATATATTTGTGGCATACCATAAATATGGTGCGATCTCGAAATCAAGCCAATGGGTCCCAATTCACAAACTCAAACGTATTTTTTCGTATACGATACTATTCGTATTGTTTCGTGCGTACAATGCAGTACAATCAATATAATTTTAATTCTTTCGTGTCTTCTTCGTAGTCAACATGCTACTAACTCAAATGAAAAACCATTCGAATACATCAAAAATCAACCCCATGGTTTGACCCATTCGTCGTTGCGATGTTATCGGACGAAGAAGACAGGAAGGAATTAAAATTATATTAATTGTATACTGCATCGCATGTACGAAACAATTCGAAGAGTATCGTATACGATAAAACACATTTGAATTTGTGAATTGGAACCCTGGCACCCATAATTTTTGTCTTCTGCAAAGATCTTAAAACGTATGCACAAATTTTTAATTATTCAATCGTCTTTAATAATTTAGTCTTATATATGTACAAATATTGTATTTGTGTTCTTTTGTTCCACTTTAAAGAACTTCTATAATTATGAAAAACGTTCACGAGAAAACAAAAATTTCGTAGAAATGCAACACAGAACAAAATAAAAGTATTTATTAAAAGTATTAGATAAAATACATTATTATATTGTATTCAATATTATGATTAAAACCATACATAAATTGCATTATTTACAAATTATAAATAGAGAAAAGCACTAATCACCACACAAGCTAACAAAATAGATTTTTATATCAAAAACTAAATATATTCAATTTATTTGTTTAAAACAAAAAAAAAAACAAAACAAAAAATGATATTGTAAAGAATAATAAAAACTATTTTCTTTTCTTTACTTGTATCGTTTTAGTTTTTCGTACGATTGGATCATATCAGAAAGTGCTTTACACAAAAAGGAGGAATTTTTATATTAGAGGAATTTAGTGAGTAAATTATTTAAAATGTGTTATTTACGATTGACGCTTAAAAAATAAATACAAAAAAAAAATTCTAAAAAATTTCAGATCCAAAAACACGGCAAATTATCCAAAGAAAATATATGTCATCAATGGTAAATATTTTTTTTTATAATAATAATGAGATTTATTGTGAATTTGTTATTTTCATATCTATAATTAAATGTTATCTTTTTTGATACACAGTTTTTTTCTTTATTTTTTTTTCTTGGAATTTGTTACATTGTTGATTTTTTTTTGTTTTGTGCATGCTTATAAATTAATTCGCATTTTAATTCAATACTTTCACTGAGAGATTTGCCACTCTATGAATACGCGCGCTGATTTGAATAATAATCGTATATAATAAAAACAAAGAAGCTGGTCGATCGTTATTATTGTTTTCTTATTAGAATTTTTGGTTCTGATGATGATAGAGACAATTTCTAACGAAACGTTCAACTAAAGAAATTACAAATATGTATAATGATCGAGAATCTCTATGTTTTTATTATATTCTTACGAACAACTTTAAAATTTTATAATAATCGTATATTTTGTATATAGCTTAGCTTTTTGAACATAATCGCGCACGTCGTCGTCGTTAAGAACCCAGTAAAAGACTTTTTTTTATGAAGTGGCGTAACACGCGTTATTAGGAGAAG
>JAABKK020007957.1:0-24770 GCA_011634745.2 Catotricha subobsoleta
AAATAGTTTAAATTAATGTATACTCAAACATCGTAATGTTTAACATAGTGTAAATCAATGGTTTTTCGATGTTTTTTATAGTGTAGATTTTTAGCAGGGTAATGTTAATCTTAATCTTAGTAATATATTTTTCTTTTCTTTTAAGTGTGCTTCTGTTGGTGATATTATGCCAGTTGAATTGTGTTCATTTATTAAATATTAATTGCAATGATCAAACGAAATGTGCAGTTAATGATGCCTCGAGGACTTTGGAGAAAGGCGATATTTCTAACGAAAACGTCAAACAATTAAAAAAAATAGATTTATCAGGCAATCAAATTTCAACTATAAATGATAATGCATTTGATGGATTAGTGAGATTAGAAAGACTTGATCTCAATACAAACGAATTAACAATATTAAAAACTTTCACATTTACTGGTGCTTCTAATTTAGAATATCTAGATGTAAGTTCAAATAGAATTCAGACAATTGAGGATGGCGCTTTAAACTTACCAAAATTAAAATACTTTTTTATTAAATCAAATGAAATGAAAAGTATATCCAATAATATTTTTGCTGATGCACCTGTGTTACAAAAAATTGACTTTAGTTTAAATATGCTACAGCATATAAGACGAGCTTTTTATAATTCTCGGAAATTAGAAGTTCTATATTTAAACGAGAATAATATTGAGGACTTAGATTTGAATCAGCTAGCAAATTTACCGGAACTTGCTATTCTCGAACTTCAAAGTAACAAAATTAGATCCCTTCCGGAAGCGAGCATCACAGCTAGATCATCTAAGCTGGCCAAATTGGATCTGTCAAGAAATGAATTATCTAGTCCCGATGTAATGAGACGTTTAGCTATATTCAACAGACTTTCAGTAGTAGATTTGAGTTATAATAAATTTTCAAGAATTGATTTTGATGATCAAATGAATGAAAGGCTACCGTATATAAACACTATTAAATTGACTTCAAATGACTTAAATTGCGATTGGCTTAAAGAAAAATACCCTTACTTTGCTGAAAAGCATATTGTAATTTTTAATAGAGGTAGTCTACAATGTTCACATGTCATTAATTGGGACGATTATTAATATAAACGAACAAATTGAAGTTAATAATAAAATCGTTTTTTTTTGTTCAAATTTATTTTTTCTTTGAAAATTTCATTCATTTAATAATTTAATAAAAAATTATCAACTATTGAATAATAATATGGATTAAACCCAAAATTTATTGAATAAAAATATTTAGCATTAACTAAAAAGTTAATAATAAAATTTATAGACTTACCAATTTCGTATTGTACAAAAAGATTAAATTAGATTTGAAAATTAATGTATCTTATATTAATTAAATAAATAATTGCTAGATTACAAAATATTTTGATGATTATAAAAAATATAAATTAATTGTTTTTAGACCCTTTTCACATGATGCAGTAACTATAAATATAGCAAAATCAAAAAAAAATCCTGTAATCTTTAAAATTAAATATTCTGATTGGTTCATTTAAGTTACGTGGTATAAAAATAAAAAGTCTGCAACTTTAATAAAACTTTGCAAAAAAATTGAAATACTTTTAATAATTGCAAAGATTTTTTTCACGCACTTCTTTTGTCTTTAGTTTTGAATGAAAAACTACGCAGCATGAAAGAAGTGTTAAACATTTTTCCTGTTTTTTTTTTTTATATGATTTAGCTAGTGATATTCGAAATTATGACTGATTAAAAGTTTAAACTTGAAATAAAGATTAGAAAATATCTTTTAAATGATTATTTTAAAACCAACCGAAGTAACTATATTAACATACTTACAGTTTCTGAATTTCAACATTTAAAATAATTAATTAATTTATTAACTAATATGCAAACTTTTACTTGTTATATATTCAATGAAAAAACAAATATAATTACACAGCAAAGGCTTTTTGTTTATTGAAAATAATAATAATATAAAACATATAAATATTAAATATATATAATAAATATAGAAATAATTTTAAAACAATATAATTTATACAATTTACATTTAAATAATTGACCGCAATATTTATATAAAGTAACTAACTAATTTTCATGAGAGATTTTTGACTAAATGATAAAAGAAAAGATGAGTCGAATGTAGTTCAAATATTGCATTTTTCCTCAAAAGTTAAATTTTTCGAAATTTGATTATTCTAGCGAACATACCTAAACATTACTCGTATATACATAATACATTTTCATATATACCCATATAATTAGTGAATAAATTTACAGTACTGGAAATGTTTCTAGATATTTAACCAGACAGAGACATTTTTTCTCTCTCCTAATTTTGTTTTTATTTTATTATTCAAGTTTTAAATGAAAACCCTCTAAACAATACCAAACTTTCATTAAAGATTCAAACGACAGACTTCCTTTTTGTTTATAAGTTTCTTAGTAGTCTCTTAATTTCATCTATGCAATTGAAATAAGTTGATTATATATTTTATTGAACTTAAATTGTTGTTATATTTCTTTCTTTCTTTAGTACTTAAAATTGTTATTTAAATTCTCCGCAAATGGAATATACAAACGATTGTTCATTTCTTCATTTATGATAAATTCATCATAAAAAAATCTTGATTTTTTTCTACCACTTTTTTGACCACTTAGATTTTTCTCAGGATTTAGTGGTCGGATATTGAAAGCCGCAGAATTTTGCTTTCATGGAATCGAATTATGTGGTTCATTCCGAATTTTCTCAAAATTTTCTTAATAGATCGAAACTAAACTATATATATTTTCACGATTCTGCAAATTCTGTGTCCATTGGTATGTCAATAACCTATGTTCGACCAGATAAAAAGTGGAATGAACAAAAATGAAGTAGCGTACCAATTCATTGGCAGCTAGTTTTTCTTCTATTGTTAAAAAATAAAATAAAATAAATTTTTTTCGAATTAGTTTTAATGATGTGACAAACATAAATATTTAATCAAATGGATAATAAGAGTGACAGTACGGTATAATTGAACGCTATCATGTATACTCTTAATTTATTCAAATTGAGAACTTTGATTTAGAATTATTTGCGTCATTTTATTGTATTACGTGTGTAAGTACAAATATAAAATGTATGTATGAAGAGAGAAACTTTTCCAAGAAATTAAACCAAGCGTTAATCGTAAAAATTTATGTTCAATATATGTATAAATAAACATTATTTGGTTTGTGAAGGTGATATCAATTTAAAAGAAGTTTAACTTTTGTTATTTGAGAAATTATATATAAATAAAAATAGTGGATTTAACTAAATTCGATAAAAACATAACATTCAGTTAAGATTAAAACCCAAGCGAAGCAACATATTCGATTTGCAGTCAACTAAAAATGGTCACTTCTAGAACCTATCATAAATTGTAAGTGAAAGAATATTTTCTTTATAAATAATCAGAAATAATAATTTTAAAAAATGTGTTCATAGTTTGCTTGTGTTGATGATTTTCACTTGCTTGTATTCGAAAAGCTTTGTCCAATCAAAGAATTTACACTGCCTTAAAACCAAAGATAATGAAACAATTCGAAAAGATTTATGCATTATTGAAGATGTTGTAATTTTGATGGCTAATGACGGAAGTGGCCAAACAATAAATGCAATAAATTCAAGAACTAACGAAAATATAAAACGTTTTTATATGGAAAATGAAGAAAACTCTATACCATTTATTCCAATTGGTATATTTGAACGATTACCAAATTTAGAAGAATTACGTATATGTCAATCGGATGTAAGAATTTTGGCAAAACATAATTTTACGCATGCCAAAAATTTAAGAAACTTAAACTTGGCGGGAAATAAAATTCATACAATTCCCACAGAAGTATTTGTGAAAGCAATAAGGTTAGAAAAAATTAATTTATCATCAAATGAAATTGACACAATTGAAGAAGATGCCCTTCAAAATCTACCCAAATTAGTGGAAATACTGTTGGATAATAATCGATTAATCAAATTGTCGGATAAAATGTTCTTGGGCACATTAATGTTACATACTGTTAATTTTAGTTCAAATCCTTTATTAACTCACATTGGTAAAGCATTCTCGAATTGCAATAAACTACATACAATAAATTTAATTAACAATCAATTAATGACAGATATTGATATAATTTCATTTTCACAAATACCAGCACTTTATAAATTATCACTTCAGAATACCAGTTTTGAATTTAATGATTCCAAAGCCTATATTGAAGCAATTCAACGTCAAAGAAATATATCTAAATCACAATTGGAACGTTTAACATTATCTTCAAATCAATTATCAAATTCGAAAATTTTCTATTATTTGCAAATATTTCGCAAATTAAAGGATTTATATTTGATTGATAATAGATTTGAGAAATTTGATAACGTAATGGATATTCGAAATTTGTTACCAAATTTAAGAAAAATTTATTTACATAATAATACATTGAATTGTGATTGGCTTAAAGAAAATCTAAAGATTTTTAAAAGTGCTAATATTGAAGTTTTAACTGGCGGTGGCGGTGGTGATAGTGAACGAAGCAATGTTGATGGCCATGAATGTAACTAAAGTATTTTTACAGTTGTTGCCAATTTTTAAGGATTTATAATTTGGAACGTACTAGACAGCTGCACAAAACTATTTTAAATAATTTAAGACAATATATTTTTTTTGTACATTTAGCATTCATATAACAATCATATATAGTTTATAGAATAGATCAAACGTTGGTCAAACGACCTCCGAGTAGGTAGAGTATTTATATAACAATTACTATAAATAAGTTATATTTTGTATCAATTAAAAAGATAAAAAATACATAATTAAAAAATTGTAAATAAAAAAAATAATAATAATAAAAAAAAATCATAAATTTTGAATGTTGTGCAACATTATAGAGGTTATAAATATTGATATTGACCATCATAATAATTAAATAGAGAAACAGAAAAATTAAATAATTATATATTATTTTATTGACCGATAGCCTGTTACTCTATTTAATTATGGGGTATATTGCGATTGTTACGATTTTTTCGTATTTTATTTGGTTTTTGCGACCAGTTGTTATGGATAAATAAGCTTCAAAGTGTGTACATTTATTTGAAAGTTTTTATTTCTGACTATTTTTTCGGAACCAATACAAAAGATAGCTAAATTATTATGTCATGCAATAATACAAATATAATATATGTCTACAGAATAATTATATTCATTATTTAGCCTTATATACATACATTTTTAAAACGAATGGCATTTTTATTGTAAATGTTACTTAGTTACTTCGATATAAATTATGCTCCATCTAACAATTTATGTATGAAAAAAATCTAGAATTATGATATGTTTTATAATTGGGATTTAGGATGATAAGAATATTGTAAAACAACAAAATAAATGCTATTTTCTTATGTTTTTTGTATGTAAATAGTTAAATAATTATTTAAAAAAAAAAATCTTATTCTGAAATTTATATTTCAAAATGGCATAAGCATTTTCCATCAAGAAATATGGCTGACCTCCTTTCTCAGGATGTAGTCGCCATAAGTAGTCAGTGATACACAGTGTTACAAAAAAATCGAATAACTAACTAAATGCAACTAAATCTTACTAAAAATGTTACGATTTCTTTCGATCTGTTACCTCATCTTACAACTTTTCTTTGGTACGAATTTTTACTAAATTTTACTATATTATCGGAATTACGCCATAAATATCGTAACATTTGAACACTATGACCACACGGTTACTAAGTTTTGACACATACTAAAAAATCGTATTATTTACCACACCGCAACCAGAAAATTTATTTTTGCGACTACTTATGTGACCAGATGCCACTTGGGCGCGAACTACTAAAATATTTCAATAAAAACGTTGTGCTGCGCTTAGCTGAGAATTTAAATACGTTTTGTTTATTTTATATTTAAATGCATCACACATTTATAGAGTTTTATTTTTAAACGTTATTCAACTTTTATTAATGTTCTATTATAAAACCATTTATGTGTAAAATTACTAAACAAAAAAAAATCTATTTAAGTATTATAAAAAAAACAAACTATTTTATTTTAATAATCATTCAAAAAAGACCGACGAGTCGACGACCGTCATTAAATAAGTAAATCATTTTTTACAGCTATAATTCAGGTACAGGAAATTTTGCTTTCATTTTTTTATTTGTTTACTAGGTCAACGAATAACGATCCTAACTTTTATTTTCAAATATTTATCCACATTGATGTAAGAAATAAAATCTTATATACCATCTGATGATCATGTTATGACGCGATAATCTTTAAATATATAACATAATTTGTATAATAAATGAATTTAAAAATTGCTTGCATACTATTCAAACTTTGAATAATAATATTAATTAACATAACTATACTCGTATAAGCGAATCATATTTCTCAAATTTTAAGTAAACAAAATTTTTAAGGTATACTTACTGCGTTCTTAAGCTATTCAATCAGACATTTAAGATATATGATATAAAGTCGTATGACTGGTTTTTGATTGTCGAATGGGTTATTTAACTTAACGACGTATACTTAAGGTTTATTTTTTCATCAAAGTCAACACTTTAAAACTGGACGGACAATATATTTTAATCCGCAAGATCATAAATCATCATTTGTAATTCAAGAAAAATTTGATTGTAATTACTTGAGTTATTCTAGTATCCAAATATTTTTACGACAGATTTTACTAAGTAATGTTCGAATATATACATAGAATAAAGAGATCAGTGAATTTGTATCAAGAGATGAATAAATCACAAAAAAAAATGCAAACACATTTGCTTAGTCAAGATTATATATTAGTCACATTATGTTTGTACTCTTATATAATCTTCACCTAGAAGCAGGACTATACCTACACAGAGGCTGCTGAGAACTGAATCAGCTCTAGAATTATTAAAGCCAACTCTAGCAAAAGCAAATGGTAACTTTTTCAAGTAATTTGCATCAGCGCATTTTTTTCTCTATTATGTGTATAAATAATAATTTTTAATATGGTCTTTCTGTGTTTTTAGGCCTTAAATTTTAAATTTAGTTTGGCAACCACGACAAACCAACTTTTTTTTCGATTACGAAATTTTTTAACTACGTATAGGCGTCTTTGTCTATTCTTTTTAAAAAAATGATAATATTTAATGAATTTATAAATGTTTCAAGAGAAAATATAAAATACTATAATTTTAATTTAAAAATTCATTTTAATTCGAAACATAAATAAAATCGAGGTAAACAAAATCATTGCAGACGAACACTTGAAAAAAAAAGGAAAGAGAAATCAAATTTGTGACAAATAGAAATGTTTTATTAAATTTTGAATGTTATACTTGGCACTCTTTTCATTTATAATAAAATTGAATATTATTTTGTTTCAAAGTTGTTTACATGCATTATGATGATATATAAATATTAATGCCAACCTTTAAAAAATATATTTATTGTCTTACGCAGAGCAGAGTATCACAAATTAATCATAACTTATTAGAAAAACCAATAAGTCATAACATAAACAATAAACACAGGGCCGTAACCAGCGCAATATCACAGAGTAGCCATAGCCTTGTATATTTCATATAATATTTTATAAATAGTACGTGGTTAAAATGGGTTTTGGTCGCCAACAAAGTAAGTTGGTTGTAGTTATCAAACTAAATTTGAAATGTAAGACCAAAAACCATAGAAATACCATAATAAAAGTTATTATTCATAAACATAAACTGCGAGTAAAACCGCGCTTTATTGTATCGTATATTGGAAAACTTGAAAAAGATACTATTTGCTGTTCCTAGATCTGGTTTCAATAATTCAGAGCTGGCTGAGTCCTAACGACGCTCTTAGTAGGTAGCGACCCTGTAAAAATAAACATATGTATATGAAAAAAACCAGTTTTATATCTCGAAATTTAAAAACAAAAAATGACCTCAAATAATATTCGTTGAATATTGCTTTCAATAACAGGAATTCTCATTATATTAATTATTATTTAAATGAAACTGTAGGCTTATTTTATTATTAATGAGATAGCATTTGAGATTTATTGTTCAAAATGAAATAGAGTTTAATATTTGTTTTAATTATAATCTAAACCACCGCCAAAGAAAGAATTGTATTAAGTGTAGATAAAATAATGAAAAGTAACATTTTATTGGTGTGCAATTTATTTGCGTTTTGTTTTATTACCGGTAATTGTTATATAGAGGATAGACCTTATCGTGAACGAGCTAAACGATTTTGCAGTGAGTAGAATATTCTTTATTTAATTTTTCACATAAAGAAATGCGTTTTAATCAACATAATTGTACAAAAATACGGAATACAAATGAACATTAAAAATTTCTAATTTTTTTTTTAATAATTCCTACAATAATCATTATTTCTTTTGTGAAGTTTGGTATGCACCACGAGCCACCTTTTATCGATGGAAAGAGCTTTTTATAATTTGGTATTGTATCTATATAATGATTTCTTTTTCAATATCAACTTGATTTGCTTGATTAAGATCCAAAATATATCTAACTTTGTTTTTTGGATCTATAGCTACAATATTCGTGAATCTTGTATCACCATCAATGGTTTCTGTTTTATCTTCACAAATCGTTATCCAACCTTTTTCAGACAAAGCTTTCACTATATTCACGAAACTTTTATCTGTGAGTTACGAATAATGAATAGAGAGTAGAAAAGGGTGGATCGATTTTTACATTACTAAAGAAAGCACTAGAATGAAATCAGTATTTTCAATGAAAGTCTAAAAACCTACTACTATAATATTAACATAACCTGAGCAAATATAAAATGCAATCAGTTAGTTCAAGTAAAAGTTAATTAGACAATCAATGTTACAACAATATATACTCGTATATAGATTATAGCCTTAATTTGTATGTACGTATTAAGAAACTTACTGGTTACACTATACATTTAAATTTAAATATAATTTCAATACAGGATTAAATAAACAATGTAACAAGCAATATAAAGAATGGGATTACGAGTACAGAGAATTAATGAATATTAGTAGTATTCCATATGCACAGCAGGATGGATACATCGTTAGATTTCCATTTTATATTTTAGCTGGAAGAGATGCACATATTATTTTTACTAAAACCGATACACCAAATTGGAGCGAAGATGAAGTTTATGAAATATGTAAGCTAAAATATTTTTTTTTTGTTTATTACTTCTAACAAGCTCTTGGGACTGTGCAATTTGTATTAATTGCTAATCATGTTAAAATTTTATTATTGTGTTTAATATTTTATTTTATTTTTTTTTAATTAGTAATTGGAGGATGGGGTAATACTCGAACTTTAATAAGAAGAATGCGACAAAATATTGATATTACGACGGAAGAAACATTAGAAGTACTAACCAGAGAAAGTCCACTCAAAGCTCTTATTGAAATAACAAATGGTAAGAAAATGTTTTGAATATACATCGCAAAAACTTACGTTGATCATAAATGATCATGATTTATTCATTTAATTAATTATTATTATATGTATTGTAATTTTTTAGAAGGCGATATTTCAGTTTATATTGAACATTCACTATCACCAATAGCAGTGGCCAAAGATGTAAATCCAATTCCAATTAAATATATGGGCTTCGCATCATATGAACATTCTTTGGCGAAATATTTTTATGATTGTCCCGGGGAGCAAGTTTATGGTATTACAGAGCTGACAAATGAATGTAAAACGTATGAGACATCGCTCTATGAATACAATATTTTTAATGATATTAACGATAATCAAGCAGATGGATATTTGATTAAACTTCCACTATTTATAAAAGCTGATAAAGATGCTTATATTTTATTGTCAGAAAATAGAGTATTGAATAATGCGGATGATGTATATGAAATTCGTAAGTTTTTACTTATATTTTTAAACAAATATAAAATGTTTATGAACATTTTGACCATATTTTTTAAATTGATTTGAAGGCAATTTGTTTGTAATAACATTTAAATGAATTTAGTTGAACGCATATTTTCTGGTGATAAAGATACGCACGTACTTCATGATATTGCGAGAGACTTAGTTATCTATACAGCATTTATTTTAATAACTTTTTCATACATTTCTATTGGATATAATACATTTTTAAATTTAAAAATTGATTTAAGATGGCTATTGGAATTTTAAATGATTATTTTTCTATTCGAATTATTCGAAATTATTAAACAACAAAATTTCTAGCTTTTAACGTTTCGAATTATTTAAATTAATTATTAGACTCAAGTCTATTCTAATTTTTTTACATTGGAAAATGCTAAACATGAAGTATATTGTATTAATAAAATAACAAAATTAATATTGACTATTTTTCATTCTAGTTATTGGTGGATTTAAAAACAAGCATGTATCGATTCGAAGAAAACAGAACAATTTTACCTTAGTAGATGTAATACACGAGGAAATCTTTCCGATAAATAAATTACTTACTGTTCTAATTCAGGTATCAAAACGTAAGATTGTACAATAAAATGATGTAATACTTCTTGATTTTTTTGTTTATTTGTAATTTGTTTCTCATCTTGTGTTTACCTATAAAACTATGCAGATGGAGCAATAAAGGTATTTGCAAAACGGGATCACACACAATTTAAAATAATGGCAATGACAGTCGATCCAAATCCCTTACCGATAAAATATTTTAGCTTCGCTTCAAACGAACCATCAAAAGCTCAATATTTTTACAACTGTAAGTTTCCATCACCCGCTATTGATGAATTAGTTACATTCGCTACTGAAAAAGGTCATCCTCTATTAAATGATCCTGATGTTCCATCTTCAATTGATAAAAGAAGTTGTAAGTCACAAAATCCGTATACTTACTTAAACTTTATTTGGAAAAGATCGAGATTTCTTTTTAATTGTAATTTGATATAATTTCTTTTCTTCAGTGCTTATTAGCAAATGTACATTTTACGCCAATAAAGAATATATTTATACAAATTTTGTGAGATTGAATGGATTATATGATGATTACCAACCTGATGGTTATATAGTGAGAATTGCTTTGTATGTGCAGGGAGCAAGAGATGCACATATATTATTATCGAGAACTAGTAATCCACAATTTGACACGGCTAATGTTTATGAATTCTGTAAGTTTATATTAGCTAAAATTTAAAAATTTAAAAATTTATTAATATCTAAATTTTTCAGTAACTATAAATAAGAATTTATCGCTTACATAAATTATTATTATTATATTTTTTCTCAAGTAATTGGTGGCTGGCTAAACACACGAGTTTTGATTCGCCGCAAAAAAGGTCATGCAGACTTAACTGAGGTATTTGCAAATAATATCATGCAGCCGAACAAACCAATAAAAGTTGTTATTGAAATTACAACTCGTAAGTTATAGATTTGATTACTTTTAATCGATTAATTTAAACATTGTCATATATATTTTATATTTATGTAGGTGGACATATTCGAATATTCACAGAAAACAATAAAGTACATCCGATTGCAACTGCTTTTGATGCGAACCCATTGCCAGTAAGGTACATGAGCTTTGCATCATACGACAATTCGACTGTAGAATTTTTCTACAATTGTCGACATTCTTAAAATTTTTCTAGACGAATAAAATAATAAAAGACAGAAAATGTAATAACACTTTTAACCAAGTTAAATGTTTACAGACACTTAAGTAAAAAAAAAAAAAAAAACATTCTAACCGGAAGATGAACATTTTAATTAAATAAAGTTTATATTAAGCTATCAATATTACTTCTAATTTATTTAAATTAAATTTATTTTTCTTCCGATTGCAATGATCTTAAATTGTTTACGTCTTCTGGTAAGAATTTGACTAAAATAAATGTTAATTTTGAAAAATACAATGTAAAATTTATATTAATTAAATTCGTCGGAATACAGATTTTTATTTTTTTTTAAATATACCTACGCAATTTATTATCATCGTTTCTAATTTTATGGACAACGACATGCAATTCTGATAAATTAATTAAAAAAAGTGTTTTTTTTTCCAATCGACAGAATACCTGTAACAAGAAGCGCACCCTAGTAGTAAATTTAGATATTAGATTTTTGGAACAAGTGTATATTTTCCAAAGTATACTTTTTTGCAAAATATACAATGTACGATATATACTTCATGTTCATATATCTCACAAGGCATATAATAATAATATATACATTTGGAAGCATATTGGGTTATCATAAATAATGTACATTTTGCAGAACTAGAGTATACTTTGGAAAGTATAAGTATATAAAATAAGGTGGTCCTCGCTTATATGTAGAATTTTTTGGTCTCAAATATTTGATCGCACCCCTCAAAAATATGCAAGTGAATGAATAAAAAAAAAGTTCTAACGCAATTGGTTATTTCGAGGTGACGACAGGGTCATAAAATTGTATGAAGAAATGCAGATATCTACTAAAAAATTAAAATCTCTTAAACCAACCGTTCACATATAAACTTCTTTTCACAGTTAAACAAATTAGAGCTTCTTTTAAGAGTTTAATAACTCACTGACCCAGAAAACTGTTTTGTTTATTTAGTTGAGGTACCTCCAAAATGCTAATTTTTTTAATTTAGTTAACATATCTACAAACAATAAAAATAATTTAAAATATTTCAGTATTATCTTATCAAAACAGTTCTTAATTAAATCAAGCTCCTTAGAAATATTGCATTCTAGATAGGGAAACCAAAAATGTCTATCAAAGTGCAAATACTCATCGTACTAATCAAATCCATCCTCACTTTATATTTATCGCCTACTGGTGGAGCTAATTAATATCTTAGGTGAATAAGCAAGTGCTTCATAAATAACTTATACATCGTATAAAAGATATACTTCTTCAAGCACAATTGCACAGGATGGGCGGGAAGATTTATTAATTTATCAAAAAACTAACTGAAGCAACTGAATTAACTGTTTATTATCAATGGCGTCACGTTACGGTCGTTTTTAGTTGCTATTCCCTTGGCTTCGATACTTAATTTAATGATCAAAATTGCTTTGACATTTATTTATATAAAAATTTTACAATTAAAGAAAAACTCTACTTTTGAACTCGCGACATCAGGACTGGAGAAAGATGAAAAACTTATGAATTGAACTTTCAGTGGATCTGAGTCAAACGCAACCATTAACAATCGTAATTTGTCATCCTGCTCAACCCAAACTTTGATGTCACCATCTTATATTGAACAAATAAAAGAAAGAATTAAAAATATTTCAATATTAAAAATTTAATGACTTATAAAGTAAACTACGAGTAGTTATATATGAATACTTACCGATTGATATTTCAACGACAACGGTTAATGGTTTATCTGGATTCACCACATTTCTATGAAACACTGTTGATATTACCGTGCCAAGGCTTTTTGTACGAATATCTGATCGCGTATTTGACCAGCCTCCTAGCACTAATGAAAACAATTAAATGTTGATCACCATTATATTATAAAATGAAAAAATATATTTATTTACCAATTTCATAAGCTTTGTCAACTTTCAAATCTGGTTTATCTGTAGCGGTTAATAATATATGTGCGTCTCGGGACGCTTGAACGTACATGGGAATTTTAATAAGGTATCCAGCTGGCTGTACTCCCGCTATTTCGCTGATATTATAGAATTTGGAATGTTTATGATCATATTCTTCGTGTCGAATACATTTCGTGATGAGTACTTGATCGAAGATAAATATATATTAATAAATAAATTGATAGTAAAAAATGTTGTCGGGATACCTACAATTTCGTATATTCAATGGTGATGTAATATAGTCCCTCACCAATGGATAATCTAATTCGGTCTCAAATTTGCTCACTGTTTCTATTGACGATTGAACAATTGGACAATCAAAATAATACAGGACTTTTGAAAAGTTGTATGAACTAAAAGCAACATATTTAACTTGCACAGGATCAGCATCAAACACAACAAGCGTAATTTTCCACGAACTTGTATCACTTTGTTTGCTATACAATCTTATTTCACCATCTGTCGAATAAAGAATATTAAAAAATTACAAACTTTCACAAGTAACAAATTATTTCATAATGAAACAAACTATTTAAAATATCGACTAGGAATAGCAGCGGCCGACTATGCGGCAGTATATGATAGTAATCAACTTCAACTAAATGTGGAAAATCGTTTCTTTTTTTGCGAAACATTACTCTTGTATTATTATATCCACCAATAACTAATAAAATAGAGAATTTATTAATATAACAAAGAAATACATTTACATATATATTTATTTTATCTTATGTTCGCTTACATATTTCATAAGCATTATCTTTGCTCCAATCCGGTGAATCTGAATTGCTAAGTAATACCATTCCATCGTTTGTGGCTTCTAATAGGAGCGGAAACCTTACAATATATTCTTTTGGCTGAGCAGCATTAAGTGGAAAGAATTTTTGATACTTATTTTCTGATTCCTCATAATGTTTGCATTGTTGTCTATTAAAGTCCAAATAATTTATATATTTGGCATTTCTATATTCTTCTGAACAATTGTAAAAATATTGAGCCTGACTGTGATCATATGAACTAAAACTTATATATTTTATTGGTATAGGATTGCTGTCAGTAAATGTAAATATTGGCGATATTCTATTTTCTTCCAATAGTCTAATTTCGCCACCTATAAAAAATTCAATTGACAAATTAAATGAATCACACAACATTATTATTTAAATACATATAAAGATCACTAACTTCTTGTCATTTCAATTAAAAATTGAATCGGTTCGTTCTTCGATAGCACATGAATTGTTTCTATATTAATTAAGTTTTGACTATCGACTTTCCTGCGAAAAATTGTACGAGTATTAATGATTGTACCGATACCTAGAAAATAAAATTTTATTATTCTATAAGCGTTTTCCGAAAATATTTAAAACTTCATTAAATAAGTTAAAAATTACCAAATTCATAAATTTCATCCTGTTCATAGTTTGGATTATTCGTTGCTGAGAATATAAAATGAGCCTCTCTTGCAGATAACAAATAAAATGGAAACTTTATGAGATAACCTTCTGGTTGACTATTCTTAATATCACTTATTTTTATGAATTCTTTGTATTCTTTCTCCCAAACCTCATATCGATTACATTTTTGGGTGAGAACTATAGAGATAAAGAAAAAAAAAATATTTAAAAAAAAAATATTGAGAGAAAATATCAAAGCTCTTCTCGTCATCCGTTTTTGCAAATCATCTTAAATTATGCACTAATAAAATCTATCTTCAATTACTAAGCCAAAAAAAAAATTATCGCCAACAACGATGAATATAGATTTGAATCAATCATTTGATTTGGTTGTTTGATATGCACAATAAAAAAAAATATATATATATATAGAACATGTGCAAACGTGTCAAAAAAAAAATAGGCCTAGTCACAACTGGCGGCTTGACATTTAATTTATTATTTTTAACATGAACATTTCACAATAAAGCATATATTTGAAGAAAAATCAAGCAAAAATGTTAAAAATGATTAATATTAAATTGATTGCTGAGTAAAGCAATTACTTTTTTTAAATTTTCAACTTATTGTTTATTTAATTTATAAACATGTTTTCGATATTACAATAAATTCAAACTCACAACAATATTTTTTAACACGCTCACTAAATGGTTTAGATTCAGAACGAGCAGTAATAATATTAACAAAAAGCCACGAATTGAACAAAACACAAATCAATGTAAAATTCAATAATTGGCCAATTCTATGCATGTTTGATTTTGTTTTGTTAAAAGCTAACTAATTTAGTAAATATTTTATCGATTTGTTATGGAGTGCGTATTATAATCTTAGTGTTAATATTTGCAAGACATTAACAGAGCCGAAACTTCTTCCAAAATGTTTAGCAAACATGCGTATTGTTATTTATTTATATATTTATAGCAAATATATGATTACAAAAATATAGATAATCGTACTGATCATAAGATCAGCTGTTATTAAAATGCATATATGGTAATTCAATATCGTTAACTATATAGGTATAGTATATACAATCAAAGAAAAGTACCCCTGAAATTAACACGTTATATCTAATTTAAATGTTTTCAGATTTTTCAGATGTCTGAAGATTATAGCAATTCCAAACATAACACGTTATGTCAAATTTCAATATTAAAATAACACGTTAAATACTTTTAATATTATTTAAGAAAGGGTTCGCTTTAAAGTTTAGTTTCCATGTAGTAAGAAAAAGTACGGACGAAAGCACAGTCACATACAACGAAAGAATTATTTCTTTGCTTTTTTAAAAATATTTGTATTCGTGTACGAATATCAGTAATACAAGCATATACGCAAAATTCTTACGTATGTACTTTTTCTTTCTTACCAACTTTTTCTTACTTCATCGAAACTGTGGACAAGTGTTCTAATTACATCTCTGCTTTTATACATATAAACAAAAGAATTATACGATAAATTAGATAAATTCAAAACATGGTGAGTATTTGTAAGTTTTATTAATTATTAACAACCCGAAGGTTCAAAAAAATAGTCGGTAAAAACCGGTTATTTTCAAAGAATTGATTTTTTTTTCCAAAAGTGGGTATTTGAAAAAGAGAGCCAATTATATAAAAATAAAAAAACAAATAGACATCCATAATATTATATTTAGTATTTGTTCATTTAAAGTCTTGTACTTAAACGAGTATTTTTACTTTTTCTGGTACTAAGTTGCTTCGTAACAGATCAGATGTGCGTAAAATTAGAAAAACATATTTTCTTTTGTTCGACACGAATAGGGTCCAATTTAAGTTCACATTTCTTTTTCTCAATCTTCCACTATTCTTATGCAAATAAATCATTTCAGGTTTGTTTGTCGAATACACCCATCTTAAAAACGTCAATATCTGTAATTGCGTACCACAAATAACAAGATACAAATTCCGGTTAATTTTGTTGAAAACATATGGCAAACCCTGGTCTACTCACTCTAGAGAAAAAGGATGGTAAACTTGAGTACTTTTTGTTAATGGTATATTTTTTTTGTTTATGAGTTTAATACTCGCAAAAATTAAGTTCTGTACCAGCTTAGTTGGCAGCTTGTTAGTCTCAATTTACGCCAGCTAAAAATGATGTATTGTTATAGTGCTTTTGACATCTCAACTTGAAAGCTTTAATCGATTGTCCTATCGGAGATGCGAATTTTGCATTTTGACACCAAGCTTTCAAGTTGAGATGTCAAAAGCACTGTAACAATACATCATTTTTAGTTGCTGTGAATTCACACTATTCTATGGCTATTCTTTGAAACATAAGCTTATAATTGTTACCAATACTAAAGCTTATTGTAAACATGCGATAACATGCGAACAATTTTTGTTCTTGCGCCATTTGAACAGCATTGTATTACCCCACCAGAAAACAAAAGCTTGCGCACCTATATGCTGTAACAAGAAGCGCGCCCTAGTAGTAAGTAAGTAAGTATACAAAAAGTATACATCGGATCTGAAGGAAGTTTATGGAACAAGTGTATAGATATACAATAAGGAATAAGGTGGCTCTCGCTTATGTTGAGAATTTTGTATATTTGATGGCACCCCTCAAAATTATGCGAATGGATGTAAAAAAAAAAGAACTAGCGCAATTGGATAATATTTAAAACAGGCAACAGGATCATAAAATTTTGTATGACAATCGAGATACAAATGTATAAGGAAATGCAGATGTCTACTAAAAAATTAAAATCTCTCAGGCCAACCGTTCACATATAAATGTCTCTTCACAATAAAACTAATTAAAAGTTCTTTTAAAATGAATCACTCGAACCAAATATTTTTTTTAAACATTTTTTTTTAATTTACTTAATAAATCTAAAAATACTCAAAATAATTTAAAATATTCCAGTATTATCTTATCAAAAAGTTCTTAATTAAATCAGGCTACTTATAAATATAGCATTTTTGATAGAGAAACCAACAATGTTTATCAAAGCGCAAATTCTCATCGTACTAATCAAATCCATCCTCACTTTATATTTATCGCCTACTAGTGGAGTTAATCAAAACCTTAAGTAATAAAGCACTTGCATAAATAAAATCGGTACATCGGTCGTTGACTTCTTCATCTTGACTTTCATTATAAATTTGATATTGTTTAATTTTACCAGTTCACGGTAGATGTAGCCACAAATTTGTTGGTTGCAACATTTGTTATGTTCTTCAAAGGCTTTTGTAGTACATAAGCTGTGCAGATCCTTTTCACTAATGCAAATTATTAAAGTTAAACAAATTCCAGACAGAAGTGAAGAAGTCATATTTTGAAGAATGAAAACCTGTAGGCACAATTGCACAGGATAGGCGGGAAGAGCTTAGTTGTTGTTATCTAAGTATTACATGATTTAAATGTTTTTATTATTCAAAGAAAATTAGTCATGCGAAAATAAATAATTTTTTAAAACAATGGAGTTTTTAATAATATTTTTGAATCCAATTCCCTTGGTTCGGACTCAATTTAATAATCAACATTATTTTGACATCTATTTATATTGTCAATTTATTTAAAAAAATTACAATTAAAGAAAAACTCCACTTTTGAACTCGCGACTTCAACATTGGAGAAAGATGAAAAACTTATGAATTGAACTTTCAGTGGATCTGAGTCAAACGCAACCATTAACAGTCGTAATTTGTCATCCTGCTCAACCCAAACTTTGATGTCACCATCTTATATTGAACAAATAAAAGAAATAATTAAAAATATTTCAATATTAAAAATTTAATGACTTATAAAATAAATTACGAGTTATATATGAATACTTACCAATTGATATTTCAACGAGAACGGTTAATGGTTTATTTGCATTCACCACATTTCTATGAGACACTGTTGATATTACCGTGCCAAGGCTTTTTGTACGAATATCTGATCGCGTATTTGACCAGCCTCCTAGCACTAATGAAAACAATTAAATGTTGATCACCATTATATTATAAAATGAAAAAATATATTTATTTACCAATTTCATAAGCTTTGTCAACTTTCAAATCTGGTTTATCTGTAGCGGTTAATAATATATGTGCGTCTCGGGACGCTTGAACGTACATGGGAATTTTAATAAGGTATCCAGCTGGCTGTACTCCCGCTATTTCGCTGATATTATAGAATTTGGAATGTTTATGATCATATTCTTCGTGTCGAATACATTTCGTGATGAGTACTTGATCGAAGATAAATATATATTAATAAATAAATTGATAGTAAAAAATGTTGTCGGGATACCTACAATTTCGTATATTCAATGGTGATGTAATATAGTCCCTCACCAATGGATAATCTAATTCGGTCTCAAATTTGCTCACTGTTTCTATTGACGATTGAACAATTGGACAATCAAAATAATACAGGACTTTTGAAAAGTTGTATGAACTAAAAGCAACATATTTAACTTGCACAGGATCAGCATCAAACACAACAAGCGTAATTTTCCACGAACTTGTATCACTTTGTTTGCTATACAATCTTATTTCACCATCTGTCGAATAAAGAATATTAAAAAATTACAAACTTTCACAAGTAACAAATTATTTCATAATGAAACAAACTATTTAAAATATCGACTAGGAATAGCAGCGGCCGACTATGCGGCAGTATATGATAGTAATCAACTTCAACTAAATGTGGAAAATCGTTTCTTTTTTTGCGAAACATTACTCTTGTATTATTATATCCACCAATAACTAATAAAATAGAGAATTTATTAATATAACAAAGAAATACATTTACATATATATTTATTTTATCTTATGTTCGCTTACATATTTCATAAGCATTATCTTTGCTCCAATCCGGTGAATCTGAATTGCTAAGTAATACCATTCCATCGTTTGTGGCTTCTAATAGGAGCGGAAACCTTACAATATATTCTTTTGGCTGAGCAGCATTAAGTGGAAAGAATTTTTGATACTTATTTTCTGATTCCTCATAATGTTTGCATTGTTGTCTATTAAAGTCCAAATAATTTATATATTTGGCATTTCTATATTCTTCTGAACAATTGTAAAAATATTGAGCCTGACTGTGATCATATGAACTAAAACTTATATATTTTATTGGTATAGGATTGCTGTCAGTAAATGTAAATATTGGCGATATTCTATTTTCTTCCAATAGTCTAATTTCGCCACCTATAAAAAATTCAATTGACAAATTAAATGAATCACACAACATTATTATTTAAATACATATAAAGATCACTAACTTCTTGTCATTTCAATTAAAAATTGAATCGGTTCGTTCTTCGATAGCATATCAATTGTTTCTATATTAATTAGATTTTGACTATCGACTTTCCTGCGAAAAATTGTATGAGTGTTAATGATTGTACCGATACCTAGAAAATAAAATTTTATTATTCTATAAGCGTTTTCCGAAAATATTTAAAAAATTATTAAAAAAGTTACTAATTACCAAATTCATAAATTTCATCTTGTTCGTAATTTGGATTATTCGTTGGTGATAATATAAAATGAGCCTCTCTTGCAGATAACAAATAAAATGGAAATTTTATGAGATAACCTTCTGTTTGACTATTCTTAATATCACTTATTTTTATGAATTCTTTGTATTCTTTCTCCCAAACTTCATATCGATTACATTTTTGGTTCAGGACTAGATATAAAAAGAATTTTTACATTTGGAAAAAAAAAAATTATTGAGAGATAATATCTAAACTTTTCCAGTCGTCATCCGTTTTTGCAGACCATCTACACTAATCTGCACTAATAATATCTATATTCGCAATTACTAAGACAAATCAAAAATCATCAATAATAACGACGAATAACAATTCTATTTAATTTGGGTTTAGAATTGGTTGCTGCTAGTAATACAAACACCAATTATCAAAATAATTATGCATAGTAAATAAAATAAAATAAGAATGTCGACAATAAAAAACCGCGTAGTACGTAAATGGGGTTTTTTGGAAATGAATTGAATAAACAATTTTTTTGTATGATCAACTTTAAAATTCACGATTGACTTTATGCTATAATTCGGTATGAAGCTCTTCATAATTCAAGTTCTGTGAATTACCTTATAATTATTTCTTTTATTAAATAAATCAACAAACTATTTCTTAGAAATAGTGGGTAATACGAATGCAATTTTTTTATTATTTTAGATTTGATTCTTGATAGATTTGATTTGGTTGTTTAATATGCACACTAAAAAATATAAATATATTGCATTAAAATAAGCAACACTGCGAACTTAGGGCAACGACATACACTAAAAGTCTTATATTAAAATAAACCGGTTTTATAAAACATAAACTTAATTTTAGTGGAAGATATTACAATAAATTCGAACTCACAACAATATTTTTTAACACGCTCAATAAATGGTTTAGATTCAGAACTAGCATCAATAATATTAACAAAAAACCACGAATGAAACAAAACACAAATCAACGTAAAATTCATTAATTGACCAAATCTCTGCATGTTTCATTTTGTTTTGTTAAAAGCTAACTAATTTAGTAAACATTTTACCAGTCGCGTTATGGAGTGTATTATAATTTTAGCGTTAATATTTGCCAGACAGGGACACAATATAACATTGATAGCAGAGGCGAAACTTCTTCAAAAATTCAAACATGTGTGTAATATTATTTATTTTATTTATAGCAAATATGTGATTACAAAAATATTCATAATCATTCTAATCATAAGATCAGCAGTTTTAGTTATTGAAATACATATATGGTAATTCTATAATAAAAGATAAGTATAATCTTAAAATTAACACGTTATGTATAATTGAAATGTTTTCAGATTTAATATTTTTACAATTACTCTGAAAATTATAGCAATGCCAAACATAACACGTTATATCAAATTTTAATATTGAAATAATACGCTAAATGTTTTTAATATTTTTTAAGAAAGGGCTCGCTTTATGTTTCCTAATTACGTCTCTGCTTTTATACATATATAAACCAAAAAAAATGTGATAAATTCAAATGTGAGTATCAATAAGTTTTATTAATTTGTATATTTTGGCTATTCTTTGTAAACATGCAATAAAATACCATAACAGTCATTTATACAAAAATATCAAATTTTCATTTTATTCGGTCACAATTTTTGTTCTTGTGCAATTACCAAGTACCGTCTCACTTATGAGCTATAAATCTTGAATCTGGAATTTCCGCAAATAGCTATTGGGTTGATGTAAAATATATGCGGTCATGAAGCGATCATGATTCACTAAAATGTTCTATGCATTATCAGAAGCACTGTTGTAATATGTAATTAAATTCGGTTGAATTATGCTTAAGATTCAGCACAATGGGAAATGGAAAAACAATCAGAATAGAATCATATTTTTTAGAACATATTTTCCTTGCTGATCCCACCTAAGTTTTCATGTTTCAGGATTTTTTTATTTTTTTAAGTAAACTATAAACAAAAAAAAAAAAAATAATATAGCTTAACTATATCGATCTACGATAATTAACTCTTCATTATTCTCTTTAGGTTTATTTGGGATTACAAAAGGAAAAACCCATTTAGATAATTAGAATGTAAATAAATAAAAGAAAAAATAAAGTATGATTCAATTTAATAATATATGTTGATGTAATCTTGAGTACTTACATTTAACCTTATCAATAGATTAAAATAAATATATTTCGTTAAAGCATATTAGTATCATCAGGTCAATAATTTATCTATTTCATTTACTAAAAATATACAATATACATTACATACATACAGATTATTGCAACTAAATAATGCACTTAATTATTGAATGGAAATATTAATAAAAAAAAAACTATTGTTTGTTTTACAGATGATTAAATGAAATATTGGTAGAAATAAACTTGAAATATAAGCCTCTCTACATATACTCGTAGTCACGGATTTGACAAATCCGAAGAAACTGAGATAAAAATAAATTCATGAAAATTGGTCCATAGGTGATTAAAAAAATATTTTCTTTTAAACTTATTTTAATGATATGGCGTCACTAACTTGAAGCGGTGAACCCATTTTTTTATGTTTTCATTCTCATATATAAGGACATTTTTCTTTTTTTGTGGAATGTTATATAGTTCGCAAACATATTATATGCACATAAACAAAGTGACATCATATCTGTTTTGATTTGGATAATATGATATTTTTGTATTTGTAACGGAGATAATAAGTACTAAAATATTAATTCCCAAATATGTACAATGCAGATAATAAAATAAGCTGTAGTACAACAGAAAAACCGTAGTCGAAAAAATATTTTTACACACGAAACATTCAGAAAACGCAGTTAAAATTTATATAATTATTTATTTTTTATTTTCAAATTACTCCAATTCATATTATTCTATTCCAAGGAAGCGCTTCCAGAAGCAAGAGGAAACGACGAAGAAGAAGATGCAAACATACAAACAAACTCCACAGATATCCATAATTTTCAGTTTTAAATTTTCAAGTTTAGTTTTTTTTTTCGCTCAGAAACATGAAATACGTATTATTATTTTTCCAAATAAAACCAAAACAAAAAAACCATACATAAAAGTAAACTCTGCAGTGGAGCGATTTTAGCTTATTTTTTTTTTTTTTTAAGAAGCCTGGGTGCGGGAAAGTTGTCAAATGGATTCAAATGTATGTTAATTTTTAATTTTTTTTTGAATTTTGTGTTGAATATTTGTACTCAAGCCTTGAGCTTGAAATTTTGTATGAAAAGCTGAGAAGAAATGTATGGGAAAATGCAGACTTCTATACTCTCATTGAAAACTCTAAAGAAAAGCGATCAAATTTAAAATGATTTTTATATACATGAATCAAAAGAAGAGAAAAATTCTTATTTTTACTTTCTGGTAATCTCTGGTACAATGTACATTAGAGCGTTCTGATTTTGTATGGACATTTGGAATTTTCTATGGTTTACTTTGAATTTTCCAATCATTTCACAACCATTTCACTCAATCGTAGCATACTAGCCTATTAACGTAAATCTAGCCTACATATTTTTAATTTATGAAAAACTTGAGGTAATATTTATATTAATTTAACATAAACCAAACCAAAATTATTACTTCTAAATGAGTATGTCTATGCGCGTACTTAAAGTCGATTTAAATTTTTGAAAGGTTTATGCACTCAATGTAAATCGAATTTAAATGTAATACAAATTTAAACTAATGAGGTGCTTATGATGTTATGCTTGTTATAAAAATCATTTAATTTTTTTTTTAAATTAATATGTAATAGCCAATCTTATTATTTTTATTAATAATAAGAAATTATAAAATTAAGCACAAACAAAAAGTCTTTAAAAAAAAAAACCTAAATTAAAATGTCAAAAGAATATTTGAAGTGGGTAAATTTAAAGTGGTTTTTATTTTTAAAGTCGATTTATATTTTTAATCGCATCATTTTAAATTTAAACCAACTTTAAACATTCGCGCATAAACATAGTCAGATTACTACAAATTTAAGCTAATATAAAATAGATAGATAAATAGGGGTACAGGAATTATCGCCCAAGGAAATATCACCCAAATGCAAAAACGAAATATCGCCCAAAAATATTTGGAAATAACGAATTATCGCCCAAATATTCAAAATCATAAAAATACGAAATAACGCCCAAAGATGGAATAAATTGAGAAACGAAATATCGCCTTCTAAAAAAAAAGTATATATTCTTCCCATAAATTCGGATATTTTTCCCATAAATATACTTTATTTATTTTTGTGAATTAA
>JAABKK020007968.1:7649-24767 GCA_011634745.2 Catotricha subobsoleta
AACTTATAGTACCAAACTTATAATTGTCTGCATATTTATTATTTAGTTAAATTTTCAATAATAGTTTGTTGTTTGTTCGCGAAATTTATTTTATCTCTGTCCAATTTTTCTATACAATCGAGAAATCATTGTGAAATCGAAAAAAGGAAATATGATAATTTGGTGTTTTTTTTTAAATTGCACAGATAAATTCCAGTACTTTCATTACAATTTTATATGTACAGTAAATCATTGATAATAATTTTATTTTTTTAGATTATTAATAAAATAATATACTGTTAATGTCATAAGTCAACGTTAAGTATATAAATTCTATCACCACTAAAAATTTATCTACTCATTTTGTTCGCTATAAAATTTCAACTAAAAAATAATTTCAATTTTGTTGTTTCAATATTAAATAAAATTATTTCTAATAGCTATAATTATTTTACTTGTTATTGTATTAAAAAAATAAATACACAAATTACAGTATTTTGTTTCGTTAACAGACCTTACTGTTACGTATCTAAATCGTCTTGTTGTGAACTAAAGTAGCTAACCAAACCACTAAATTCACTTGTTGAACCAGTACCGGTTCCAGAATTTGTTGTAGTTTCACCTGCAATACTTCCAGTACCGCCACTACTAGCCGAACGATCATCATCATCGTCTGGATGACGGGATGCTGGTGCTGATACAACTACACCAGAATGATGTTGATGTTGCTGCTGATGTGAATGATGATACGTATTTGGTGTTGTACGTTCATGTGAATGAGGTGATGGTGAATTTTTATTGACATTATCATATTGTTCAAATGAACCGACAATAGATGTTGAACGTCGTTCAATTGAAGCAGCATGTGCAGCTGATGGACCGGATTGTGGATAATAATTACCATATGGTGCATTATGATATGGCGGTCCTGAAATAATTATTCGCATAGTGTTAATTTATATTTATAATGACAATTTAATTACTTTGCATACTTCTTTAAGATTTAAATACTAAAATATATAGAAAATTGTATGTGCAAAAAGGTATAAACTCATTAGCATATTTTAAATGTAGATAAAGCGAATATTGAAACTGATGATCAGGTAAAATATTAGGTATTTATTTATACTACCTTAATGACATCAGATCACAAATTTGTTAAATAGGTTTTGTAATGAACATAAATAGAAAGTGATAATAAATTATATTTAATATTAAATAATGATAAATTAAATAAAGATTTTCATCGACACAAAATAAATAAATCGAAGTTCATTAAATAATTCATATTGCCAAGTAAAGTGATTGCGTTTATTTGCTTTTAGTTTTATATTTTAAGTTTCGAAACTAACCTGCATAATCTTGTGGAGATGTACCAGAATTATCAATTGGCTGTAAGCTTCGATGCATTGGCGGTGGAGGTCCTTGTGGTCCTTGTGGATAGTTTCCAGGAGCACCATAAATATTTGGCTGGCCTCTACTGTTTAAATTAATAAGAAACTCTACGTTAATGGAATCGATCTTTCTTTTTTTTTTAATATAGATCAAAACTTACATATACATTGGATGAGGTAATCGACCATGTTCAGCTGCACTACTAAAGTGGCCACTTGCTGGTGGTGGAGGCCTATTTACTAACGGAGGTGGTCCATGACCAGCAGTAACTACTACATTCGGTGCATGATACGGTGGACGTGAATGCGGTGATATGCTATGTGGTGGTGGATGGCCTTGCTGATAATATCGTTGAGGCTGCGGTGGTCCTATTTTTCGAGATCAATATTAGTAAGTATTTATAAGATTTTTTTTTTTTGATTCAATTACCAGTAGCAAATGGAGGCCCATGTGATGGACGTGGTAAACGCGTAATAACTGATGGTTGTGCACCAACTGGAGAATATAATTGAGGTGGAGTTGCAACAGACAAACTGCGTTTGTTATCTGATTTATCAATATAAATTATAATATAGAATTAAAATGAATAAATAACAAAAAACAATATTGTATTAATTACTAAATATTTTTCACAAACCTGACATTCCAACTAATCGTTCTGAAAGAATAGAACTTTTTGATGATTCCATATTTGATGCGCTGCTAACAGGGGGTATATTGTGACTTAAGTCCATTCCAGCATTGCCACCAGGTCCAGGAGGACGTATTAATGTTTCTCGTAATGGTGTAAACTTTTTTCTTCTGCCACGTTTTTTTACTGGTGAATTTAATAAGCTTGTTGGCGGTTGCCCTAATTCAGATGGATCCAATAATCTTGTATTTTGAACTGCCAAAACCGTTGTTGGAATTATTGGTTCTTGTGTATGTGTAATGCCCAGTAAACTGCTTGGAGGATGTTGACGTTGCTGAAGCATCGAAGAATGAGAAATAACCGATTGAGGATGAGTTAATGGCTGTGAAGACGATTGTGGGACATGATGTATTGTTGATGGCGGTAAAGATTGGGAATGGGGAAGCGGCGTTGACGTATTAGTATTAGTAGTAAGATCGCCTGGAATCAATTGTGCCTCAATACCCCTTGTTGTCTTAGCATTTTCAATTGCCATTAATTCATCTTTCGATTTTCGGCCACGTTTTTTTGGTGTTGTACCACTTTTATTTAAATGATTTGGTATGTTTGATTGCATTTGAAACATTGAACCTGGCAATGTTGGCATAGTTCCAGAAATTGAAGAAGCAGTATGTATAGAAGATGGAGGCACAATAGAAGTAAGATGTTGAGGAATCATTGGACTTGTACCAAGTTGAATTCTGGTTAGTTCAGATTCAATTGCACCTTTCATTGGACTTGTGTCTTTCTTCGCTGCATCTTTAAGTTTTTTATTTCGTATAGCTTCACCAGCCAATTTTAATTGTTGTTGTGCAAAATCTTCTTCTTCCATCATTTTAGCAATTTCCATTTCATCCATATCTTCTGGGTCAAAATCTTCAGGTAGATCATCATCAAAACCATCAGAATCATTGTCACTTGCTGCTATTTTATTAATTACTGCAGTCTTCTTTAAATCGACATCCAATGCTTTTGCTGTTTGTATAACTTGTAATGGTACGGTAGACAACGAATCCTTGGGTGGTGGTCTTCGCATTTTTTCTGGTGTTGATATTGGATTAATTTTTGGTGCTGCTAAAGCTTTTGCTGCTTCTGTATTCTTTTCAGCTAACATTCGTTTGATTTCTTCTTGTTTCTGAATAAAAGCAGCACGTTCTTCTGGTGGTGTGTCTAAAAAAAAACAAAAATAAAAGCAAAAAATGTGTAAATGCATATAAAGATGAATAAATACAAAAAAAAATATTAATATATTAAGCATTAAATTATTTTATATTAACATAAATAAGAAATACCTGGTCTCTTAACACCTGGTTTAATTCCATCATCCGAACTTTCGAAATCTTCTTCCGCTAAGTAAGTGAGTTTTTTACCACGTGTACGACGACTTTTCGGTAAAATTTCGTCTTCGTCATCCTCATCAGAATCGGGGACATTTTTTCCTTTTGAACCTCCCGCTCTAAAAGCTTGTTCTCCTTCTTCCTTACGCTTGATTTTCTTTCGATTTGGATTTGGTTTTGGTGTAGTTGACGGAGTTGATAGAACTGGTTTCGATACTGTTTTTGAAGCTGCTTTTGCTTTTTTAGGTTGCTTTTTTGATGACCGCCATGCACAGTCACTGCCATCACTACTGTCATCATCGCACAGATCTTCACTATCCAAATCTTCCTCTAGTTCGTCTTCAGTACTCTCATTAAAATCAGTAAAATCAGAATCCTCTTTTTTCTTTTTCTTAACCAAAGGAATATTCATATCGTCATCTGAATTATCATCGATAAAATCAGCATCAAACCGTTTTCGACGCTGTCGAACTGGCCTGCGTGCTGACATGCGACCTTTCTTTCCTTTTCTCCTATATACCTCTAAGGAACTATCACTGTCTCCGCTAGATGCTGAATAATTTTCTTCTTCCTCATCTTCAGAGTAAGAACTAGTTTTAAAATCATCATCTGATCCATCATCATCTGAATCGATATCTAAACTGTTTAATTTCTTCTTTTTCTTATTGATATTTTTAGTTTGTTCTCGTTTAAGAACTTTTGGTCGAATAGGTTCTGAGTCACTGTCATCACTTGGTTTAATTTTTGTGGTGTTATGATCATTATTAATTTCATTTCCTTCATTCTGCATTTCCTTTTTAACGCCATCATTAGTTTTATCTCCAGTATTGTCATCGGACTCATCATCTTCCAATTTCTTAATACGTTTTTCTTCTTTATCCGCCTCGATAATAGTTGATATATCTTTACCACGTCCTAAATTTCCAGCACCAGCAACTTCATCCATTTCAGATTTAATCGCCCGATTTATTAATTCATCATATTCGTTGAAACGATAACTAACGTTGGTCTGTCGTCTTTTTCGTAGTTTATAAATCGGTTCATCATCCGAACTGTTACTGCTGCTGCTCCCACTTTTCTTTCTAGAATCTTTTGAACTCGATGAATTATTATCATTATTTTTATTGTTTTCATTATCGTCACTATCATCATCGGATGAACTGGATGATCCTTCAAATGAGTCTCGTTTTTTAGCTTTTCGTTCTGCTCTACGTTTATCACGTTTTGTAGCACGCAAAACATTTGCTTCATTAATACTTGTAAATATTAATCGCTGTCGTTTTGCTTCCTCCAAATCCCGTTTCTTAATTGAATTATCATATTCTAAGAGTCGCGATTCCAATTCATCAATTAATTTCTCTTGTTGACAGGGCGGACAATACCAAAATCCTTCAGGTATAACGAATAATACTGGAATTAAACATGAACAATGGTAGCCCTTGTCGCATTTATCACACAATAAAATCCATTCTGGATGATCATTTTTACTACATTTCTGACATGCATGATCATCTGCCTCTTCTGCATTTACTTCAGCATCTGTTTCACTTATATCTTTGCGTGCTGTTCTTGCACGTTTCGTCGGAACAATTTGTGATTCATCTTCAATATCTGATTCTGGTGAGAATTCATGGTCAGACCGTAAAGGTGGTAAACGATGTTCGACTTCATAATGATCATCGACATCTTCTTCGTCCCGTTCACTTGAATCAGACGAATCGGTTTGCCATGGTCTATCTTTATTACCTTTCTTCTTTTTTTTCTTTTCTATAACTAGTTTTTGCTCTGATTCACTATTTTCCTCTTTAGAATAATCTGAATCTGACTTTGAAGCAGAAGCATTTACAATTTTCGATGATGAACCATTATTGCCTTTCTTCTTCTTTTCAGATGCCTCTTTTAATTTTTTTAATGCAATCTCTTCCTCTTTCCGCCGCTCTGCTTCTTCTTTAATTTTTATTTGTGCAATTCGTCGTGATTGACGAACAGGAGCCTCACCTTCGGTAGGTTGTAGTATTGCATCATCGTTTATATCTAAACCTAATAAGCTACGTTTTTTCTTTCGTGTTTCTATTTTCGCAGAAGTAGGAGCTTTTGGACTAATTTCATCTGATTTTGCAGACAACTTCTCTTTTTCCTGTACAATATTTTTAGATGTCGTGGGGGAAACTTTTGCTTTAGTTTGTTTAACTGTTGCTGCTTTCTTTGCTGTTTGATTTTGAATTGCAGCCTTTCTAGGAGGACGACCAATGCTTCGCCTTGTAGATACAACTGAAATCAGATATAAAATAAATCAGATATTCAATATTTTGTAATAAATTTTAAAACCAATTATTAAAAAATAGATAAAAAAATAAATAGAAGTTCTTTTATGTTAAAAGTGATTACAACCTGGTCATAATTGAAATTTACTTATGTTATTCCGGTTGATATCACAGATATACACTTATACAGAATATAATAAAAGTAAATATTTAATTTTAAGAAATTAACATTTAAACCAAAAGAATATGTTATAATAAGAAGAGAAAACAATGCCATTTTCATTAGTATAAAAATGGTGCCACTTCAATCTATACCTTATTTTAACTGATTTGTTCGCCAATACTATATTTTTCCCGAATATTATGTTTTTGCTATCCTTATTCTTTTCTTTTTAATTTAACTAAATGTACCTTTTAATTTGTTTAATAAGAAATAAAACATCACCTACAACTACAACTTGTAACAGGCAATTACAAATCATTTTTATATTTTATTTTAATTTATTTGATGAAATATATGCATTTTAAGAAAATAATAAAAATGTAAACAAATCGCACTCTACCTAATACACCACGGATCTAGTACACCACAGCACAGTACATGCTGATTTGACAAACTTCTATTTTGTATAGTTGTGTCATTGTGTGTGTAAGAGTATAATTACACACACATACTCAAGAAAATAAGGTATGAGACTGATAGTCCCCAGAAAAATCGTCTTTTCCCATTCTTACTATACATATTATTTGTTTAAAGGAAGGGCAATTATTGCTTTATATTTTTAGTATTTTTAATTTAAACAATAATAATAATAATAAATAAACATACATTGATTTTCCGCTGGTGGTGTTTCTTCCGCATCAAACTCTGTCGAATTAGCATTGTCTTTAATTTTCAGTTCATCTTCTGGTGAAACTTTTGTCGAATTTCCTTCGTCTATTTTAATTATCGATAAATCTTCAGATTTTTTTAAGTCAATTAAAACATTATCATCAGTATTTAAAGGATCTTCATCAGGTAAAGAAGGAATTTCTACGGTTGATTGATCATTTATAATTTTTTTGGAACGTGGTCCTGGGCGAGAACATAATTCGATGTTTTTCTCAATATCCATTTTTGCTGGAGCTGCTTGTGGTAAATGCTTAGCGGTCGGTTGTCCATCATCATCACTACTCCAGTCAGCTTCCTTAACATTTCGTTTTTGTTCGGCACTTTTCCGTACATTTATCATTGGTACTTTAGCCCGCATTTTTATTCTTTTGCCACCAACATCTTCACCACTATTTTCTTCATACTTGATTCCTCCAGTAGTATCTACTAAAGGATCAACGTTATCAATTTCACTTTCAGATGACAAACGTACTTTTTCTCCAGACAAACGACGTTTACGATTTCGTAATTGAGGTTTCTGTGGCGAAACGCGTGTTTGTAGTGAATATGATTTCAATGCAGTTTTTTCTATTGTATCTTCCATAGAACGTTTAATTGAAATCGGTGGAACTTGATTTATTGCTAGTACATCTGTAAGAATCGATGGAATTTGCAATTTAATTGGTTCAAGATTATCGTCTTTAAAATATGTTTCAGTTTTTGTTGCTTCAGTGACAGGTATCGGTGATTTATTTGCATTGCTTATCACTAAATTCAGGCCTTCTTCGTTTTTGCTGGTGCTAGGAATACAGTCTGCAACGTTTTTAATAACCAATGATGTAGTTTCAGGAATTTTTCGTTTTTCTAGCAGGGAAGCAATCTGTTGAATTTTTCTTCCAGTTTCTTTAGGTTTAATTTCTTTAATTAAATCTAAAGGTTGATCCAACGTTTTGCTTTCTTCATCCATAGATAAATTAACGGGAATAGTGTTATCTGTTGTTTGATATTTTGCTTCGGAATTCTTTTCATTCTCATTCGCAGATTTTATTAATTCGTGTGAAATTGATTCAACAGATTGATTTTCTACGAATAAATTTTCTGGTTTATTATCATCTATAACAGTAATCTGTTGTTTATCGCATGTTGTCGTTTCAAAAATTGTTTTTTTCTCCTTAAGTTGCCCAGACACTTTTGTCTCTTCGTCTGTTGTTACAACATTGAATGTTTTAGTTTCTGAGCTTTCCCTAGTTGTGATAGACTCTTCTTTTTCTTGCACTTCAACAACGTGATGCCTCTCCGATAATTTTTTTTCCATAAGATCTTTTTCATCTAAAATACCTCCCTCTTCACACAATTTCTTACTTTCTTTGCTGTCTGATGGATGCATTTCTGGAGCTTTTCTCTTTTCTACAAATGATATGACTTTATTTTCGCCAATAGCAGGAATGATAGTCAAGTCCGTTAATTGGTTGGTTTCGGCAAATATTGGATTTGTTGGAAGACACGGCGTGATATTTGATGCCATCTGACTTGATTGTTGGTAGCCGCTTTTCAGTAATAAATTACGTTCTATTGATGATTCAATTGGGTGATTAATAATAAGTGGCAAATCAATCTCTTTTGAACTTTCAATTATATTTTCATTAGACTCCTGATGATCCATCTCATCATTTAATTTTAAAGTAGTTTGGTCTGCATGAAATATATCTGGTGTTTCTGATTTTCCTATTTTTACAACATCTGGTAAATTTATACCATCTTTCAATTCATCTTGCTTATTTAACTCATCTTGTAGCAGTTGTGAATTACTTTCGTTAAATTGTTGCAGTGTAATTCGATTTGCATAATTAACATTTTCAGGTGAATGAAAAATAGATTCTGTGAAATTTTTACCTTGAGAATTGGTTTCCTCTTTCGTAGTGTCTAATATTCTATTTGGTTCTTGTGGCGTTTCTTGAAATTCATCCTTTGATATTTGGACATTTGTTTGTGGTGATATTTGATTTTTATCATGATTCTGATCTTCAGTTTTTTCCACCAACTCATACACATTAGAATTCATTTCTGATGTACCTACCAGTTTGCTAGCAACTACGTCTGAATTGACAATTGTTTCTATTTTCTCCGTCTTTAAGTCTTGTAAATTATTCATATTATTTTCAGGAGAATGTTTTTCTAATGGAGATTTATTTTCTAGTAATTCTGTTCCTCTATCAACACATGCATCGTAACTATTTTCCAATTTTAATTTGTCGTCGGAACTTTCAATTAGTGGTAATGTGTTTGAATTATCTTGATGTTCTTCAGATGTAATAATGTTTTCTAATACTGAAAGTGAATCCTTTCCTAATTCAGATTCCTGAGAATTTTTCTGAATATTTTCAAGTATTTCTAATTGATGTATTGATGGATTGATGGATTGATCTGGATCTACAATAATATTCAAATGATGTTTCTCCTGGTTTGAATCTTCAATAGTGTCATTTAAGTTATATGAAATAGTTTCATATTTTTTTTTGCCGAGCTTTAGCTTTCCTGATGTATCTAGTGCTGTCGATGATGCCTGAGATTCTATTTCTGTGTCAATTTCTGCGCTTAGGAGATTTGCTTCTAATATTGTACTCCCTTCCGAATAATTTTCATTATCATTCTCAGTATTTTCAAGTAATATTTCTGGAACATTTACCTGGATTTCTTCATTTTGTATAGCTTCATTACATTTCTCAGTTGGTTCGTTTATTTGGATTTCTTTTTGATCTTTTTGATCATATGAGGCGGTAGTTGGTATGTTTTCAAGGGAAGTGCTAGGTTCAACTTCAGTAAGAGTTTCATTTTTTATTAAACTTTCTATAGATGGCTCAGCATTTCTATTCTCTTTGTTAATTGCATTTATTTTTTCTGGTTGTGAGTCAATTCTTACATCAATTTCAATTGATAACTGCTCTTTAGATTCATTACCGGCTTTAATGCTATTATCGGGATCTTTTACTTTATTACTAACACTGTCATATGTATCCTTTACATTAGAATCGAAATTCAAATTTACGTTCTCAGCACTTTGCGCACAATCCTCTTGCATACTCTGTGGTACATTATTTTCTAACACTGCAGAAGTAACTTCTTCTTGATACCGTTCAGAGTTCTTATCCGTCATCGATTGATCTAAAATTGGATTAATTAGGGTTACATTGGATATTCTCTCTTCATGTTTTAATATATCATCATTAGTATCAATTATTTCCACTTTATTAATGTCACTTTTTTCTTGCTCTGGAAAATTTTTGCGTACAGTGCAATTTGAGTCAATATCCGTATTAAGTTCACTGTAATCTTTTTCTTTCTGTAACTCGGATATTAAATTTTTATCGGTTGCTTGAGCAACTGCTGAATCATTTTCCAAAACTAATTCTGGATTTATTTCCATACTTATTGATTCGTCGCATATTTCATCTGTTTTATGCTCTTTTATTATTTGTGATGTGTCCAATTGAGATTTATCTGTTAATGTCCTCTCATCATCCATAGATTTGTTTTCTTTTTCAATATTTTCCAAAACATTTTGCTCTTCAGGATTGTAATGAACATCACTTGTGATATCAGCACATCTATTAGGCTCACGATTTAATAAATCATTATCAGCATCATCAGTTTTCTTTATTTCTTCACGTATACTTTTATTTATTTCCTTTACGTTGCTTTCTATAAATTTGTTTTCAGAAATTTCAGATCCTTTTGCAGTTAAAATATCTGTAGTTGGTATGTTATGCTCTTCAATTACACAAGAATGCTTCTCTGTTTTATTAGTTTGCTCTAATGCTGGTTCGTCACTCTTTAACATTGAAGTATTACTTGATTCGCCTATGCAATCAGTTTCATGCGGAATTAATTTTTCTACAACTTTATTTTCTTTATTAATAGTTTCTGATATCTGCTGACCAACCGTTTCGTCGCTTAGCATAAACTTTATATTTTCAATTGTTTCACTAGACTCAATATTCTCTTCTGGAAGCATATTTTGAAGATTTGATTCTATTGTTGAACTTTCTTTTCTTTTTAGTGAACAACTGGTTTCTGGAAGTATATATTTATCATTAACATAATTATCAACATTATTCTCTTCAGTTGTGTTACAACTCAATGCTGTATCATTAACAAGTGGATCGTCTATTTGCGATTCAGTTTCAACTTTTCGAACTTCCAAACATTCACCAAATGATATTTGTTTTGTAAATTCTAAGTTTTCTATATCTTTCTGTTCGTGATATATTTGATGAGCTTCTTCTTTTGATCTACAATCAAAAGGTTTTTTCGTATCTTGCTTAGGGCTATCCATTTTATTAATGGGCTGCTCGAGTTCCTCATTCTTTTTTAAGCATTTAATAGTTTCTTTAACTTCTGTATCTGCGTTTTCAGTATCATTTTTCTCATTGTATGTTGTCGCTTTATTTTCTATTGAATAATTTATAGTTTCTAAGGCTATTGATTCTCCTTCAGTTAGCTGAGAAGTTGTTGCTTTGTTGTTTTCATTTTTTGAAAATTGCTCAGAAAAATCTAAATTTAAATTTGCACTCGATCCATAAACTTTTTCAGCATTTTTCTCTACTGACTGTATTAATTGTAGGTTTTGAAGTTCTTGGGGTTTGTCTAAAGTCTCGACTTTGTTATCTAATTCTTCCTCCAAATTTAAATCTTTTTCCTTAGAATTTTGACAAATGTCAACATTAGTTATTAATGGCGGTATTTTTTGATCTTCTATACATGATATTGATATTTGTGGTAATTCTAAATGTGTTTCCGAACTTGTAGTTAAAATGGGATCAATATTAGCTTCTTTATTTTCATTTTCATCTTCCGATTTATTAATTGATGTTATATCAGATAAAGGAATTGCTTTAGTTTGTTGTTGTTCAGGCACAATAATTTCATCACTGTTTTTTAATTGTTGCTCATTTTCTAATTCTGGATTCTGTGGCATTGAAGATTCAATATTTGTATGAGATGATATTTTATCAGTTTCATCTTTATTTTCTTCTTTCTCAGACAATGGAATTGCTTTAATTTGTTCTTGTTCAGGCACCATAATTTTATCATCACTTTTCAATTGTTGTTCATTGTCTATTTCTGGATTCTGTGGTATTGTAGAATCATCAATTTTATGACATGAAATACTTTCAATTTCATTCTCAATGTCTCCTTTGTCACCAATGGTTTCAGTTTGATTAGATAAGGCATTCATGGACTTTTCTGTTTGGTTGACTTTGTCTTCATTCTCTGTGATATCGGATACTTTTTCAGTTACGACTAAGTTAGAATTTACTGGTTCAGAAGGATGTTCCAAGAAAAAATTAGTATTTTGAACATCCTCATTTTGTGGCATTTCCTGTTCAGATGAATTTTTTGTGTCCACGACATTTTTCCCTGTAATAAAGTTACCTATATTAACTTTTGGTTCGTCTGCATCAATTGACTCAATACTGGTTTTCGTTGGGCTTGATGTTATCGGAGTTAGTTTTAAGCAACCGGCTTGCCCAAAAAAGAACATTGGTTTCTTTTGTTCGGTTGTGGCTTGTTTAGTTCCTGCAGAACCAGTACTAGAACTTTCATCACTTGATTTCTTATTATCATTATTTCCAACATCACAATCAATACCCGAACCGATACCATTCACATACATTGTGTCTTCCTCGATTGCTTCACCGATTTCATTTTCCGTTGAACTTAAATCGTATAATTCTATAGCGTCCAAAAATAGTCCTCCTTTGTTGGCTTTTCCACTTCCTTCACCACGAACATATAAAACTGGATCTTCAATTGTGTCCCCAATTTCATCATCAGTTTCATCAGAAATTTCCTCGTCTTCTTGTTCTTCTTCTTCCTCCTCCTCCTCTTCCTCTTCCTCTTCTTCATCATCCTCTTCTTCATTCATATTTGCATATTTATTTACTTTTTGAGGTTGACCTTTATTATTCGCACTAAGAAGTGTTGGTCGTTTTGTTTGTGCAAGTTCTGTTTCAGCATCTGTTTCAAGAGAACGTTTATTTGATGGAACAACAGATGTTGTAGTTTTGATATTGCTCTTCGTATTTTGCTTATTTTTAGCGTTAAGTGTTGTTGATATTTTGAGTTTTTCTGATTTTACCGATTTCTTCGATGGTGCTTTCGATGCGATCAATGATAAACGTTTCGAGCTTGGAGTTTCCTAAATAAAACGAATGAAAGTTTTAAAAATTAAATTTAATCAATACCAAAAATAATTACATTGGACTTAGTTCCAGCTGTTGTAGCACTACTTTCACTAGCTGCTTGAGATGATTCATCAATATCTGACATATTGCTTTCATCATCATCGTCATCGTCTTCAAATTGATCGTCCTCAGTTTTTGTTATATCTGATTGTTTTGTTTCATTTTTTCTTAGACCATTTTCATTTTTCTGACCATCATTTTTCACTTCTTCAACTGTTGATTCACCACTATCCGATTTTAGTTTTATTTTTAAATTCGGTATATTTTCTTTTTTGACATTTTCGGTATCAACATCAGTATTGGTGGCGGTTTTTATAACAGCATTTCCATTAGATACACCATTTTGCAGTGCATCTACTTTTGGTGGCATACTATTACTGCTGCTATCTTCATCAACAACTCCAACTAAAGATGGCATAACTAATTCATTACCTTTAAGACATGAAATTAATTTAACCATTTCGTCACGACTTGTAGCTACAATTTTCCAAATTTCCTCGTCCAAATGTTCCTGGTAGATTCGTATATTGCATTGGTCATCGAATGTACTCCAATATGCATTACCTAATTTATCTTTTCCCAATGGCTGGCTACGAAGTTCGTTTCCTGTTTGTCCACCAATAATCGAACGGAAATTTGGATTTTTCTCAAACTGGCTCTCTAAAATTTCCTATTTTACAATCATAAAAAAAAGAGGAAATTAGCAATATTTCAGATTTATATATGACGGTAAAAAGAATGAAATATCAAAAGTACTTTTAAAATCCTTAGTTTGACTGGAAGGCTAGATTTTTTATATCCAAAACGTTCGACTTCCCATGCATCTTGGGCTGAATAAGTATAACAAAATTTTGATAATGCAGCATCCAATTTTTCAGGTTGTACAGATTTTCTTGTTTTACGTAACAATTTCACCAGTAAACTTTTTAACTCCTCTGGAACTATTTAAAAATTAATATAAATTAAAATATATATGTAAGTTTTACCGTAGCAGAAATATTCCTGATAGTAATAACAATTTGGGTTGTTTTAAATTAAGTTCTTTATGTAAATTTAACTTGTACATTAGTTTTTGTTTTTGTTTTATGTTGTTTTGTGAAAATATATCAGATATAACTTTTCGAACACAAAAAATTTAAGGAAATTTGGATAAGTCACAAAAGAATTTTAAATTAATATATTTAAACTCCTACATATTTATTATGTTTTAAATCGAAAAGTATAAGAAATAATATTAAAACATTTATATTCTAAACAAATTTTTGCTTTAATATTTCCGCGAATCCCATAAGTTTATCACAAATGAAATATGTTCACTCTTATATGCCATACCTACATATGTTTTTTTAACCAATTAAACCTTACGTATTCTTATTCTATTCAGCATAAATAACCTGACATCTTTTAAAGTAGAATATTAATTATTAATAAATAATAATAAACTATTTTTACTTATATCTGATGTCACTAATTGAATAATAGAAGTTAGTATGTAATATAAAACCAATATTTTCTAAGTTATTATTTCGTTTTATAATTCCTTCAACCTTATAAGATTTTGATAATTAATTATGATAAAGATTTTAAACGCTTTATTAAATTGATTCAACTTTTAATTAAAAAATAATTTGATGCTTTAATATTTACTGTTATGCTTTTTAATCAATTTCAATTCAATAAAATCTCAAGCAAACATTATAAGATATTATTTATTTATTATTATTGTTATTGTTTTTGTTATTATTTTCGAAAAGCCCTTCCTCTTCACCCCTCTAATTTCAACCAAAAACTTTAAATTAAATAAGTGCACAATCCGCTATCGATATTGACGTAAACGGCCGACAAAAACAAATGCCAAACGACCTACCTTCATCTGTATTTTCAATCATTCTTTGAAGTTCCAGAAAATCCGGATGTTCAATTTTCAAAAGAGTCGCAAATTTTTGCAAAAATAAACAAATAACAGCATAATTTGGATCGTTTAAACATGATGATGTTGATGTAGCATTTTTATCTGCAACCGTAGATTTATCTTCAGTTGCAGACGCCATTTTTGTGATGGATTTTTTTTTATGTGTTTTGAGTTTCGACGGGTTGCAATCACGCCGTCACACAAATTTATTTCCGTATTATTTGCGCACAATTTTTAATACGGTGATTAATTAATATTTTCATTTTGTAATATTATCATTAATTGTTCATTTGATGTTAAAATGCACACATTTATCAAAAACTTTCACTATGAAATTTCTGTTTATAAATAATTTTTTATAAAATTTGTTGTTCGCTCATAAAGCACGTCCATGACACTGGCTAGAGATAATGCAGATTCGCTATGTTTTCTCTTTGCGATTTGTTTAGGGGGAAATTATTTTTAGTGTAAATGCGATGAAACTGCAGCAGAGTTGTATATATATAATATATATATACTTACTTCTTTTGTAGTATAATTTATTAAAAGCGCCAATTTAAAAATTTGATTTTAACAACCAGTTTCAATTTATAAGTATAGATTGATTAGAATTATTTTTCAAAAAGTACGTTTCTCAATAAATTCGATCATATAATAAATTGTAACTGAAATTTAAAAAAATATCACATACGAATTTTAGTTCCACAACTGAGCATGCGTAGAAATTCTTGCAAAATATCCTGAAAATATTGTCCTGAAAAAAATCTTTTCGTGTGGGTGTCACAGAAGTGATAGAATTAACGTAAAAACCTATTAAAATAATACATAAAAAAATAACATGCAATTTTAAAGTCTTAAAATTTAAGTGGTGAATAAAATATTAAAATTTAATTTGAAAATGTTAAAACTATCGATTAAACGATTTTCAGTTCTGCTATTTATACAATGTACTCTCTTATTGATCGACTTGGTAAGTACTTATAATTATAAATGTAGATTTTTGATTTATTTTGGTTTTATCTTATTTTAAGCTCTAAACTAAAACAAATAACTAAACTAAATTCTTTTGTTAAAAATTAAAAATGAAATTTTTTTTTGAATTCATTGAATTATGAATTCAATAGAGATTTCGTTAATTTACTTATTGATTTTTACAATATTATTCAAATCTTTAATTATAATTTCTAGGGAATCAACAGTTTTTCTTATTTGGCAAGAGGACATCGATTGTCAATAATTTTTCTATTCCTGTACGAATCAATACTCTTATATATTTTTAATTATTGAATTGTACATGAAAAATTTAATAAATTTATCTTATTTTTAGAGCACAAGATGTTTGTTTAGTGCTTTCATTTACAGCACTCGTTTTCAGTTTGTATTCCACATACGTTTATCAGGTTAATATAGCATTCTTAAATTTAAAATTCGTCCACAATTAATTGAAAAATTAATTTAAATTTTCAGGCGGGTCTGGCTGAATTGCTGTACAATAAATTTCGGATGCCTCTTATTGTTTTAACAATGTATTTCTTATTGTGTGTATCACATCACGTATGGATTGTTATAAGTCATCAAAAGACTCCATATTCATTCCAATGGCCCGCAGCATTAACAACTTTGTTCATTATTCAGCGTATTTGTAAGTATAATTCTAGCAATGTATTTTAGAAGCACTTGCTGATTTTTCACGAAATGAGGGCATTGTTGAAATCAACCTCTCATCAGGTTATATTGAGTTGTTCCGCGGAGCATTTATATTTCGGTTCCACCCATATCTAATCTATATATGTAATTCTACAATATGTGTATCTATGTTTATTTAAAATTGCCTAGTAAGACTACAGTAAAAGAATAATTTATCAATGAAATCTATGAAAATTATAAGTTCCTCCACTAATCTGGTAGACTATATATCAAAAGTGAATTAAATTTTTCTCCAAAAATAAATACTGTAATAAATCTCATCAACTTAATCTTAGAAATATTCAGTTAAATTTTAATTATTATAAATCATTTATTAAATTATATGAATATGAATAATCTTTACTATTTCTGATCCATCTTAAGGACGTACATGCACTTTACGTCTATAAATTAAAAAAGAAAGGAAAACATGGTACCGCTCAGCCAAGTTCTCTTCATGTCGTAGAGAAACGTTTTAATTTTACAAAATTAAAGATAAAAAGGCAATTGAGGTTTTATAGGAATTATATTTTTGATATTGGTTTGAAATTTATAAGAAAAAAATTGTTAAAGTTATGGAAATTTGCAATTTAACACTTCACGAAAACCATCAAAGCAAGAGAGAATTTGCAGAAAAGGCTAATAGCAATTTTTTAGAAATTAGTTTTTAATTTGTAATGCTATTTTTTGTAAATTAATAAAAACCAAATAATTTATTTATAATTTTACATTACGTCATTTTATCATATACATATAGTA
>JAABKK020007979.1:1681-23448 GCA_011634745.2 Catotricha subobsoleta
CAAGCGAAAAAGAATGCTGTTATTTTATTTGTGATTGAAGAACGAACATACAATATTTGTGATCAAAGATTTCATGAATTTGAAATCAGTGAAAAATATCCAGAAACCAGAGTTATTCGTAAGACCTTAACGGATATTAGTCGTGAAGCTGAACTAGGTCCAAATAAGGAGTTAATTGTAAATGGAACCGAGGTAACTGTAGTATACTTTCGTGCCGGATATGAACCTGGACATTATCCAACCGAAAACGAATGGGAAGCTAGATTTTTAATGGAACGTTCCCAAGCAATCAAATGTCCATCAATTCATTATCATTTGGCTGGTACGAAAAAAGTTCAACAAGCATTGGCTACACCAGGTATTTTAAAACGATTTATCACAGATGAAAGTCAAATTAAAGCAATCACAAATATATTTACGGGATTATATTCATTGGATAGTAACACAGAATCTGGTCAAAAAGCATATCAAGATGCATTAAATCAACCTGAGAAGTATGTGTTAAAGCCACAAAGAGAAGGCGGTGGAAATAATATCTACGGAACTGATATACCTGACGCTTTAAATGCAATGTCCGAAATAGAACGTTCTGCATGGATTTTAATGGAACGCATTGTTCCACCAATATTCCAAGGGTATATGATTCGGCCAGGAAATGGTGAAAACGAAACAGTGCCAGAGGTTGTAGAACTTGTTTCAGAACTTGGTATTTTTGGTGCAATAATTGGTGATAAAAATAAAATTATTTACAATACTCAATGCGGACATATGTTGCGAACAAAATTATCAACAGCTAACGAAGGTGGGGTTGCAGCTGGTTTGGGTGCTTTGGATAGTCCATATTTAGTTGATGATTAAAACCAATGAAAGCTATTTTTAACTATATTCTCCATTCTCTATTTTTTTGTTTTTTAGATCAATATGTTGTTACGGAAACGAGCATATCTAAATGATTGCTATAAATATAATAAACAGTTATATTTTATTTTCCAATATAAAGTAATTAAAAAAAAAAAGAAGTCTTTTATTTCGTGCTTTTATAGGTTTTTCCGGACAATGAGTTATGAATTCATAAAAACGGAAAAAGAAAGTAAGTTCAAAAACCTTCGCTTACAATATTACACAAGTCTATACTTTTATATTGGATAGTATAAAATAAAATCTATAAGCTGCCAAAAATATGGTAAGTTGAGTATGAAAAGAATATAGTACTTACCCCCCCATAAAGGTCGACACATACCAAGCATAAAAGATTTATATTATGTAAAAAGTTAATGGAAAACGAACCTCAATCTATCTTCTAGTAAGATTTCAATTCACCATTTTAATATTTACTTACTTTGAAACCTATTTTATAAATTCATAAATATAAGTAATAACTTTTTTAACATTTTTATTTCTGCTAAATTTTATCTCGGCCCACTAATAATCGTGTCGATCTTCCCATTTCCCAAACAGTATGTTTAAACCCTAAAATGTCGCCAAAGAAAGGACATAATAAAATATATTGTACGTACGTGTAACATAAACCTTTTACTAAACTCAATTTAACATATTACATACATCATCGTGTAGGTTAAGCTTAGGCTATATAGCATTTATATAGTTAACTAACATTGAGATTGTTCCGAAGTATTTTTACAACACCAACAACTCAACTAAACTCGCAACAATAAAATAATAAAACAAAAAAAAAAAAAAAACTAACAAACTAAAGAATATAATAAAAACTAATTTATTAAATTAGCACAGAACACAAATTGAAATGCAGCGGGGACATTTGTAGAAAAGCTTTTATACCTATATTGTTATGTTATTATGAGAGAGATATTTATTCGCGTCCGCTGGTTAATAAAAATATTCATTCAAGAGTTTTTCGGTAAGTATTTGTTTGGGTGGACAGAAATATTCACGTAAATATCGTGTATAGACTTAAAAAAAAGGTTTGTAGAATGGAGTAATTTTGGGTTGAAAACTGTTATATTGCGAATGGTTACCAAAAAAACGTGCAAATTTTAAATATCTCTTTTCTTATTTTTTTTGTCCAGTATTATCGAAAGGTCGGGTGCAAATAAATAAAGCATAACAATTCGATGCTGTTATTCATGTCCCTTCTCTAAATTTCTAAATTCACTTTGTAAATGTACATCCCATTTTATTTTAACATATCCAACTTTCATATAAACAAAAAAAAAGTGGAAGGAATTGCAAATAAAAACACGTGAAATGTTAAAAAAGAAAGAATAAAAAATAAACTAAACTTTTACTTTCTCTAGCTCGTTCATTTTTTCGGTTGTTTTGAATAATAAAAAATAAAAAGAGTAATATTCATTCCATGCCATATGATTTGAATATATGCTTCAATTTTTAAGATATTTGCGGAGGTCTGTACTTTTATTTTATCCTACACCACATCCACAGCCAGAAATAAATTTGTATGAAACATTTTCGTGAATTATTTATTATCGACAATACTCAAGCAGAATATGAGAATATTTCTGTGATGCTAAATGGAATGTGGAAATTATAGATTTATGTAGAACATAAAATGGTGGTGCCGGTGATCGGTGAGATATTAAAAGGAAATAATTTTAATTAGTCTGGGGACAATTTCTTAAAATATTTTCAGATACACTATTTTCTCTTATGAAACTATAAGTCCACTGAAGAAACATTGAGTCGTCTTTAGACGTAGAGAATTATTTTTAAACGCTTCTAAGATATAAATGTGACATTATCTCGTAAACTATATTCACAATATTTCATTTTCATTTTAAATTCTCATTCTCAACATACAATCCTTTGCTTAAGCAAAAATCCAATTAAATAAATGTACAGTGAAAAAAAAATTCTTTTGATAATCATAACACCAAACGGATGAATTGAGCTTAAAAAATGTTGGTCTAGTCTATCCTTCACTGAGAACAAATTATTCAATGCATAGTAAGCATTACTCCAGAGGACATGATGATTATTTGAACTGAATAAATTTGCGTCAATATTTTTGGTCTAACCTGTTCTTCCCTCAGAATTACATATTAGATTAGGTACATAAGTGTGCATATATATATATTTACTAATGCATATATATTTACTAAATATATCTCCATAAAGAGAAAAACTTTCCGACTTAATATTCATATCAACATAACGGATAACGTAAATGAACAAACAGTAGTATAAGCTGGTATAGTATAAAAGCAAGTACATACTTACTATATATGTGTTAATAACAATGAAGAATAACAGTTCAGGACAGGCAAATACGAAATACAAACGGCTGATCGCATGTACCATAAATATCATCGCAACGAGTATACGAACATTGAATATAATGTATAGAGACCCATGATACCCATGCGCATCCATATGAATGCACACACCACACACAACTTACTATCAACTGATTATTATGCCACTCGATGTTCAGCGAGTAAAGTGTTTCCACACACAGAGATATCTCATCGTATAGTAGAAATTTTAAGTACAAATCGTTTAGAGGAAATTCATTTTTCCAAGTTTATGCATGCATGCGAACAATTTTCCTCTTTTAGACGGTAGAAAATATACAAAACATAAAGTCAGTCGGTGTTTAACAGTCGTTGAATGTAGTTGAATTTTCACAAGAAAATTTGTTTAATGTTCGCGTGCTGCTTTAACACAAATACGATACTTATGTTTTAAATTAAAAAAAAAAAAGTGTGTTTTTGTTAAGATTCGTATGAAAACAAATGAAAAACAAATTACATAAAACTAATAAATAAAAGTTAGATAATTATATTCAATGGGAAAATATATGGTTAATGTTTAATAAAGTGCAAAACAAAAAAGATAGTAAATAAATACTACCTAGTTTCATAATTAAATGTGTACCAAGTAGTGGAAAAGAGATACGTGGATGGTTGTCACTTTACCATAGTAATTTAGAATGATGGATTACTTGATTACAGCAACAAAATAACAAAAGAGAAAATGCACCGACTTAATTAATTTTTGAAGTTATTTTTTTTCCCCTAAGAGAAAATGGAGTCACAAATTATGTGTAAGTAAGAGTGTTAATGAATAATAAAGATAAATAATTAGTAATTATTTTGTGTAACGTAATATCGTCATTAGTGATTAAAATAATAATTTGACAAAGTTGACAGATACATTTATAAAGGTTTCTCGCTCATTATAAGTTTATATGTATGAAAATTGTACAGGCAACATTTTAAATGAATAGGTCTAGATTATTCGGACTTAATAAGAATTTTCTTGTTAAACTTTGCATTAGAAAGAAAAATATTTTTACTAAAAAAAAAAAAAAACCCAAGAAATCTGGAAAGTTAATTCTATAGAATGCTGTTACTGAAATTTATAATATCGCTCGCCTCTTGCTCTACACACCTTTATGTCACACTACCAATTAGACTTTCTATATGTAAAAATTGCAGTTTTTATTTACTTTACCCCAACCACTTATCGCTTCTCATTTATAATCAAAATATTGAAATTCATTTTCGATATTTTTAAATTAAACATAAATATTTACGATTTTTGATCTTCCATATAGGCTGATTATGTGAGAAAAAAAAAAGTTATTGGATATTTTTATATTCTCGATAGCAATCCAAATATATGAAAAATTCATAATGCTTGAAATGTAGTCGTGAATTCGACAAAACTAAATTTATGAATATTAAAGGTATATACATAAATAAGCAGATAGAATACTAGGCAGGTAGGTATCTCTCGCTAAGGATAAGAATATCCTTATTTTCTTTGTTTATTCATTATTCGCATTAAAAAAAATATTGATATTATTATTTTCAGTATAATCCCATAAACTCTGGGTTTGTTTGTTTTTTTGTTTTGTTTTTGGTAACGTGAGAATGAAAACATTTTTTTTATACGAACATTATAACCCGAGCACACATAATCTCAACATTTTCTTTTAATGTACGCATATTTTTGTTGACATATTTTAATTTTTGTCATAATAAATAAGGCGACATAAAATACAATGTTTATATAATCAGATATTGCTATAAGTATATAATATATTTGCAAAAAATAAATATGTTATTTATTTTTATGGTGTGTAATGCGTATACTTATATTATTATTCAAATATATATTCAAAAGAAAGATCTCTCTTATTATATTTATTTTTGATTTTTAAGTATCAAAGTATACGCGACACGAAGTGTTTCGAACCGCGTTTGTTGAAGAAGATTCAATAACAAAGGGTTTATTTTTATTTAGTAAACAGCACCATACTTTCGCATCTTTATACGTATCCCTCATAAATAAATTGTATTGTAACCCAAGGGTACGATGCCGTGAGCTGACTCTTCTATTTAAATATATCTATATGCTCGAACTACTCATGATTTTGAAATAATGTATCTCTTAAGTGTAGAAAAGTTATATGAAATAATTCATTTACAGTTGAATAATTTGAATGATAGAAATTGTACCACAGCAAGATAAAATAAATAGCTTTGGTAATTTTTATTTTCCTGAAAATGTACGAATTTTACCACACAAAGAAAATAAGCATAAAACTCATGCTTTCAAAAGAAAGAAAAAAAATATGAAACCATCTTCAAACCGAAAGGTAATCTTCTTAAATGTAAATAGGTTAATGTCAAAGGTGTTGTACAATTAAATTTCTTGTTACGAATATAAATATTATGCCTCACGTAGATTTCAAAGAAAAATGGCCTTTTGCGTACGTATAATCTACACTTAATTTTCATTTGATTTTATTCTGTGTACTTATTTGTTATTCTATCACAAAATGGTTTTATTATACATGTTAATGAATTAGAGAGAATTTATAAAATCTATGCAAAACTACATATATTGAAATAATCACTTCATTTTATTCTGTATTTTGTGTTGTCCTATCACATAATGCTTTTTTTTTTTATCATATGCGTATGCGATAAGAGAAAATCATAAAATCTATGCTAAACTAGATACAAATATTCATATATTATGCTATGTGAAATGCTATAAATAGCCATGTTTCTTTGAGAGGAATGGAATTGGTAATCATAAAGTTAAATCTATGTCAATGGCAAATCACCAAACAAGGGTACAATATTTCCGGTCAGATTTTAAAATTTCCGTTTATCCTCGTCATTTTTATATCGCCTCTATAACCCATCAAATTGCAGTTAACAATTTTTTTTTCTTATCATCTGGTGGCAAACTATAAATTTCGCTTTTCATAATATTTTATTCAGGATGAAAAAAAAAAAAAAAAAAAATCATTTCGGTACATCTAATCCAGGTATTCTTCGTTGATATTAATTTTTTTTCTTTTTTATATTACATTTACTGTTATTACTAATGGAAATAATGAAGATGATGTTCATTTCATTTTTTTTTAATATAAAATTCTGTCATAACATCATAACAGAAAAAAAAAATTATTAAATATTATGCTTTTGAAATGGCAATGAACGAATTACAAGCCATTTTTTCCATTACATATTTACTTAAAATAGCATAAAAGAAGCTTCGAAGAAACCATTAATATATATATATTTATATGTATATTGTATATATATAAAGTTGAGGTTGTTAAAGAATATTAAATTAGAATTACTCTAAAGTTGAGTAATATAAAATAGTACTACGAATAGTAAGTATGATGTATATGGTTTTGAAGTGAACGCCTTGACACAACCACCGAACCAAAGAAAACGTATCTACATAATCATATTCAAACAGAACTAGGACTATATATTTAATGAAAAGGGTAAAATAGATAATTACGGTACATGCCCTAACAGGATGTCTCTATAATATTATGAATTCATTAAATTATATGATTCATAATTAGAAATTTAATAAAATGTATGAAATATACATAATACATATATGTACTCGTACAACACTGCACCAGGTAAAAGATACTTGATTCAATTCATTTATTACATTACAATCATATACAATTAAAAATCATAACATACACTTATGATTATGAGTAACATCCGTTTTCGGTTTGGAAATGAATTTCATTTATTCTTATCATCGACTTCTACTGTTCATATCCGTTCATTATGAAAATTAATAAAATAAACCTCTCAATTTTATTAATTATATTCCTTTCATAAAAAGTTTGAAAATAAAAAAAAAAATGAAAATGAAAATTATGCTGAAATTCTTAAGTAATAAAAGGGTTTGCTGGTTCATGATATCGTTAAAAAATAATTTTCTTGTTTATTAATAATTAATTTTTTATGTCTACATTGATTCGATTTCGCAAATAAAATGTAAAAGCTATTGATGAAAAGCAACATTTTTTTATTAAAAACCTCTTTAAGGGATGGAAAAAGGGATGTATTATGCTCGTCAAAAAGTGGCAATTTCTTATGTAAATTATAATAAATATTTTCATATAGTTCAAATTTTAATCTGAAAAAACACAATCATCCATAAAAGCTAAATGTTATCATTTGTCTAGAATGTACAAATTCAACCTATAAAATGAAATAGGTCACTACGCACAATAATTAAATTGAACGAAACAAAAATAGCAAGCAATCAAATTAAATCGAAACCAATATTTTGTTAAACTTCTAAGTCGATATATTCATATTAATTATAGATATAGGTAGGTACATATATGTAGCAGCTGTATGTTTTCCAATTAAAAAGCAAAACAAAACAAAAAGAAAAATTAATGAACAAATGCAAATCGGAATAGAAAATTGCAATCGGACCAAGTTGTGGAGATTAGCCAATAAAATATTAAAATTAATTTAAATTAAAATTCGAAATAAAAATAGTTGATGGAAATGTACTTTAGTTTGTATCATTGTGAATTTATATTGGGGTTTTTTTAAAAAATAAAACTCTTTAATTATGTAATTTCATCGAAGTGAATTTCAAAGAATTCTATATTTCATTATATCTATAGGTTTTTTATTATATTTTTCTGTAAAAGGTAGCAAAAGCTTCTTTAAAATTCGCAGCATAAAAAATTTAATTAATTACTTTCAGGTAAATTACAAGAAGGTACAAGGAAAATAAAAATATGAAAAACAATGAAAATGATTTCATAAAAAAAAAAATTGAATAAGAATTAATTTATTATTAATTATTTCAATATTATTAGTAAAGAAAAAAAGAAAAGTCATTTGCTTCGAGCTCTTAACATTTACTGGGGTCTTTTTTCTGTTTTGTTTTGATTACATTATATTATGAATACAAGTCTTCCATATCGATTACCATTTTTTTTTTTTTTTTTTACCTTCTTAAATTTACGGAGCGCAAATAATAATTATGAATGCAAAATAGAAGCAGCAACTTTATAATATAGGGGCAATTAACTTTGATTTCGTTCACCGGTACTTAAAGTTCCTATTTTTTCTTTTTTTTTTTTGTTTAATGGGAAGAAATTTAGAATTTTGTTGACAGTTTGGGTTGGCATTGAATGTAATTTAATATTCAATATCTAGTCAAAATACTAACTGATTCTCAGCATTTTGTAATGATGTTAAATAAGTATAAACCTTAATTTATTTATTTATTTTAATTTTATTTTATTTTTTTTGAAGAGGAAATTATTCCAATAAATAAAAATGGTACATCGCTCAACGTCAACATGGGGCTTTAAAAGTGATTTGAAAACCATTAAAATAAACAGAATCTTATATTTTTTACGAAATATTTTTTCTTAGACATAACTTTTTTTGTAACTGGTTTCATGGTAAAAAAAATTATCCATGCTGAAAAAGGCATTCTGGGGTAAAAGTTCTATGACCGATAAAATACTCTCGCGATTTATATAAAAAATTACATCTTTTTAATTTCGTACAATTCGTACAATTCGTTATAGTTGATTTGGTGAAATTTACATGAAAAGTAGAACTCTGGGTTAGGATGTGTCAGTGCCAACATTAATCACATACAAATTACCATTCAATTATACTAAAAATAATTATCATTTATTTTACCAGCAAACAAAAAGCACATAAATTAAATATAGGTTTGTTTCGTTCGAGTACATCCATAACAACAGCGAAACATTTATTTAATCATTTTTTTTTTTGGTTGTTCTTACTTACATTGGGCGGCTATCACACGCAAACCAATTAGCTGGTGCAGATAATTAGCGTATAATAATGCTTTAGATTAATAACAAAACATACCAAAAAAAAAAAAAAAAAATGGAAAAAAAGAAAAAGTTTTCTGTTACGTTATTATAATTTATGTGCCACGTGGTTAATTGTTTCGGACTTGGTTATCAGGAATCAGAATATTCGAATTAAATCGCATAGAATCCAACTTACGCAATTATCATACGGTGATATGTGGTACAATATTATTAATATCACTGTGTTGATAAGAATTACTAATTATTTGATATTTACAGATTAGATTTTTCTTGATTGTTATTATTATGATGATAATGTCAACAAGTGAATGTTATTTAATTTTTAATGCAATTTTTTTTTTTATGATTATTAGTTTGTATTAGTTTTTCTATCGGAATCTACTGATACGTTCATAATATTCGTTTATATTCTCTATATATATGACATTTATTGTTGTATCTTTTTAAAGGTGAATATATTTATCGATAATAATTGTCGAAAGATAATTCTCGTAAATCTTGATTTAACTTAATCATAAACCAAAATATTATTCGCTACCATTCAATATTAAATCAGCAGTGGAACTTTGATTTCAAATAATGCTAATGTGAAGCTATGAAGTTGTGTAAAACGTGTCGTTTTTTTAAACATGATTTTGATTGCTTAAAATTCCATTGCAGAGGTGGAGAAATCAAAAACAAATTTAATAACGTAATGAACTAAAATAACTTCAATTTTGTTTAAAAAAATAAAATAAAAATGAAATACAATCATTAAACAAAGCATAAAAATGGAACGGCATTCTACGAGTATACTGTTTGTTAAAAACAAACAATGTAATTCAAAATGTAATGCGCAATAAAATATAGATAAATTGAATTACATTTACAAATCATGACACATTATAAAATGTAATCCATTCAATTACGGAATAGCCACAAATCTAATGAATAATATTGGATAGCGACAATATTTCCATCTCCATCAAAATAAAGTCAATAAAACCACGCGAATAAAACCAATTTCCATATCGATCAAGCTTTTCATCTGTCTGCTGTCTATCATCAAACATAATTTCTAGTGGAAAGTTTTTAAAATTTCTTTTCATAACCGCACATGTAGATGTAGTTTATATGCAAATTAATTATATATTTATTTATATATCTTGGCGTTAAACAAAGAAAACAAAAAAAAAAAAAATGAAAAATAAAAACTAATAAAATGTAATGAATGTAAAATGCATTTTCATTAGCTTATGTTCTTATCTAAATAATTGAAAAATGTTATTTTCAAATAATTAAATACAAAATAAAATTACACACAGTGGCATTCATTAAGATATTATTTTGGTTTCAATGTTATTTATTTGCGCACCAACCAAAACAAAAAAAAAAAAAAAATAAATAAATAAATAAATAAGTTCAAAAGGATACTGAAATTTTTTTTTACGTTTCAAATTAAAATAATGAAGGTACGTACGTAAATTATATCTTTTCCATGGTTTTATTTTCCCTTTTCGTTCTCATTTTTTTATTTTTTGTTTTTTTATTTGTACCTAATAGTATTATTTTTCCTGGTTTCAATATGGGAATATAATGGGATTTATGTTTTAAAGTGTATGTTTCAACTAAATCTCTTTGTCTGTCCATAAAAATTATATTATCTTTTACGTGAAATATAGCAAATGCAAGTTGGTTAGATTCGCGTGATTGACAGGAAATATTCCGTTTAAGTTAATTCAGCCATGACCTGTGATCACCCAATGGTGCAGAGAGAAAGAAAGTTGAAAGTAGTGAATAAAACTTTTATAAGATTTGATTCAAAACGGCATATTCTCTCATATATCGTTTAACCAAAGTGGTGCCATATTTTTCCACTTTTTAAAAATTGCCTATGCCTATAATCGAAAACATTTTTTAAATTATGATTAAATTACAATTGCTTAATGCTAATAAATAAGACAATTATCGTAAATTCATGAACATAAAAAGACCAAGTAATTCCCCACTAAATTGAAAATTATGTTATATTTATGGTAAACTACCCTATAAATATATATTTATAATGTTTAGCATTATTATCATTTGAAAGATCTCGGTATTTGTGTGACCGGTACAATATCTATTAACCTTCATGAACCACACTTTTTGTTATATATTTTGTAAAATTTTAATTTATGAGAAACATTGTTTTTATTTTTATCCGCATCATTTTTATTATTCCCAGTGCGTACGTAAAATAGATCGCAATTCCTAATAGACAAATAAAAGACCATGGGATTACGATTATATCATTTCATTAAAACACAGATTTTCGAGTTGTGTTAAGCTTTTACACAAGGAACGTTCATTATTGTAACAAATAAAAGAGAAAAAAAAAGAAAAAGAAATATTTCTTCATACAAAAATAGTACCGGAAAATATAATAATGGATGGGAAAATTAAAAGAAAATATCCTACAGCTGATATGAATTGTACTTACATTTAAAAAGAATAATAAATTTATTTATTTATTTATTTATTTATTCTGCTATGATTGCATAAGAGGAAATGTTATAACATTTTTAAGATACATAAAGTTCAACCAAAGTATTTTGAAATACTTACAGACGAAAACTTTTTTTTTTTATTGGAAAAAAAAGAAGGTAAACAGAAAAAATAAAATTGTGATTAAAAGTTTTTTAATAGACGGTATTCAATGAAATGAAATGAAACATTTTTTTTTCTCTTTTTTTTTTCTTTTTTTTGGGAATAAGGTTATAAGGTTGAATTGAAGTTATGTGCAAGCAAATATAGATAAACAGAATGTTGAATGGTAAATGTTTTCATGTTTAAATATAATTGACCTTAAGTAGAGTCACACATTGTCTTAAGTAATTTTATATTAAGAACAAGTGCAAATTGCAATATATCTACCACTACCACTAACACAGACAAAAAGTATGTTAAAACAATTTAAATATGTCCGTTACCATAACTTTAAGACCGTTTTGCAACACAACAAGATTTTAAAATCACTAAGTAAGCGATTTATTTTAAAATCGTTTTGATTGTGTTTCAATTTGTTTTTGCTGCGTCATATATTTCGTATTTGGTGCAGTATGAGATCTATTCTTGAGAACATCTTTCGCAAAATACAAATTAAATAAGATAATACATATAATCGATGTCATATTATCAATTATTAATTTTGGTTTGCCTGCTGTGAAAATAATAATCACTTATTCTAGTTCAAAATACACAAATCCTATGGTTTTTGTCAATAATGAAACCAAATTTACACACATATATCAATTTTTTTTTTTTTTGATAAAACCAAATCTAAATACATTTCTGTTTAATTTCAGATAACAATAAATAATAAATGCAGACATGTTGAATGAATGAGTCAAGAGCAACAGTTGTAACTAATTTTTGAGAAAAAAAAAAAATTATAACAAAACATATGGAAAATGGATGGAATTCGTCACCTGAATAATATAACTAAAATAAATTTTGGATTTTGAGAGTACATACATACATTTATTTAGTAGTTCGTATTTTACAAAGTCCACAACAAAAACAGATCACTCAGATAAGTAAATGTGAAAATTAAACAATTTATTGGACTGATTATTAGTTTGTTTGTTGGGCTGATGAAAGTGAAATTATTTTAAGTAAAATGAAAAAGTGACATTTTGTGGTTTTGTGGTTTTGTTAAAATTTTCAGTTTTGTTTTGAATATGAGTATTATTAACTACTTAAACGTGAATCAAATTCAGAATAAATTTAATAAATACATGAAATTAAGTTTTAAGCTTTTTGACATGCCATAAAAGAGAACCTCTATATACGAACAAAATCTGTGAAATGCTTAAAAACAATCAAACAATTAACATGTTTAATGTTTGCTTAGCTTAAATGTGTGTTTTGTCTTAAAATGAATGTTTAAATTAAGTAACAATGTGAATTATAAGATTGTGATGTTACAAAGTTACTTTCATAAAGATTACTTGAGTCTTTAAAACATTAATTAAAAAGCAAAAATATAGCAAACAAACCAACAAAATAAGAAAAAAAAAAGTGAATTACCTTCGTTTGAATAAAAATAAATTGAAAATAAAAAAATGGAATATAACACATTTCAAATAATAAATAATAATTCTATGATGACAGCGCCACCATCAACGATAACATTTTATAGTGATAGTGGTAGCGTACTAGGTGATATAAAAAATGTTGAAACTGATGGTATATATCGTCCATCGGCCGACCGTTTTGCTGAAATTCGTGAAAACTTTATACTTTGGATGATAATCGATGGTACTTTATTAGTATTAATAGTATTTGGTAATTGTTTAACAATAGCCGCTGTACAATTTAGTCGACGTTTACGTAGCGTTGTATCGAATTTATTTGTTTTGTCACTGGCCATATCGGATTTGTTAGTTGGTTTAACATTACCTTATCATTTGGCATTTTATTTGGATGCAACATTAGGTCAATCACATCTCATGTGCTTAATGAAATTTTTCCTAAATATTGTTGCATGTTGTGTATCAATATGGAATTTAATTGCAATAGCTGTCGATCGATATATAGCAATTGTATATCCATTGCATTATAGTCGATGGATAACGAAACGTGTTGCTATTACTGTGATAATTCTTGGTTGGATATTGGGTGCAGCTATTGGTGGGATACCAATTTTTTGGAATAATTGGGCAACATCAACTGAATGTGAATTTGATGAGGTATTGCCACCATGGTACATGGCTGGAATAATAACACCCGTTTTTTCATTAATATGGTTGTGTATGCTGACGTTGTATTGGCGAATATGGCGTGAGGCACACAAACATGCGAAACAATTACGAGCTAGCATTACTGGTTTACATGATGGAGGACATTCCGATTGGAAAAGTGTTCAGGTAAATTTAATTATATATATATTGCTTATACATGAATTACGTGACAGTAGATATTTGTAAATTCAATTGACCAAATATTTTAAGAATCGCATAAAAATTGTGTTGTCTTAAAGTTAACTATACAAGTTTTTCTTTTTAGAATTCAGAAATATTTAACATGTAGACTGCTATAATTTTCATTTACTTATAAAAATAAAAAAAAGAAGCTTTAAGAATTCAGAGTAGCTGGGTAGAAAAAAAAAAGAACAAAAACAGAAGATTGGTCGCAATTGTTTTGTCTCCGTACTAAAAACCTGATTCGCAGACTGCTATATATCTTTGTTGTATCAAAATTTCCTAATTAAAATTTAATTTAGCAATTAATTCTTATATTTTACAAGATTAGACACCATTATTTGTAAAGTCTGTCTAAAAAATTCTTTCTTGATAATTTATTCAATTAATATACAAACAGAAAATTGTTCCATACAATTTCAAATACATAATAAATAATTGTAAAATACACTAAAATATATGATGATGTTGTTTGGTATTGGTATCTACATTCTACCACGTCTAATATGAATTTAATGTGAAAGGTGCGCTGCTTTTCTATAGAATAAACTCAAAAATAATAATGTTTCCATTATGTCTTGTCATCATTATGTGCGTCTATGCTAAAATCATATTATGAAATATCGATACATAATTCACACAATTCAGAAAATATACTTCATTAAGGATCATTGAAAATATCAATTTTCATTTTCAATATATAAATTGTTTATTGTTCCATTATGTGCAGAAGGACCTGACCTAAATTTTATTTTGATTTTCATAATATATTATTTAGCACAAATTTTAATTTGCACAATGAATAATATACTTTTCAATACATTATTAATATCAGCGTATACATAAAACATATTAATACCAGTTCAAGACCGCATTGCATTTAAATGATAGCTAAATGAAACTATGTATATGATTATAATTTCGTTGTGAAAGAGTGACAGCAGAAAAAAAATATTTATTTATTCATTTGAATAATAATTGAGCTAATTAATAGGACACATCGAATTCAAAAATATTTTTAAATAATTAGGTTAAAAACAATGCAAATGATGAATTGAAGGTTACTGATTTATATTCACAATTCTATGCTCTTCTGCAAAATAAATTTAAACCAAATTCTTGAAAATGTTAAAAATAGAAATTTATTGATATAGTTATTATTTCGCATGTATTCAGTCTGTTTTCACTGCGGCAAAAATATTATTTACAAAAAAAAAAAAAAAATTTTTTTACTAACAGTTCAAGTGGTTTGGAGTTCATTATTTGTTCTTAATGATTATTTTTCAATCTGAGATAGAATTTTAAATATATTAAAAACAGCATTAATTTATAAAATTGAGAGAGATGTTCAATTTATGATTAGCTGTCAACTAGAAAATTGTTTAATCAACAAAAAAAAAAGAAAGAAGAAAAACACAAAGAATATGTTTCATTAAATGATCTGATGTTGCGAAATTTTATTATCTGAATAAGACATATTTGATTGAAAATCGATAAAATTCTATCTAGACGAAATCTTAATTAAGCAATTTCTTATATTCTAAATGGCCAATTGTATAATATTGGTCTAGGTCCATATTTTTATTAAGTAATTCAAATGAGAAACGTGCTTAAAAATTATTTATATGATTCAAGTAACCTAATAAATAGATCCAACACACACTGAATTAAGCTCACGATGATAAATTACTACGATTACATACTTGGGTAGAAAATATAAAATGTATTGCGAGCAGCATGTTTGTTTATTTTAGGGTGAAAATAACAAATATCCAAATAATATACGGGTACATTATACGGTTATTATATTTAAGAGGTTTTTGAATATGAACGAAAATCGAGAGCATGAAAAAAAATATGAATTGCACACCGTTAGTTCGAAATATTCAATGAGGTTTTGAGATCGAAATAAGGCACGCTCGCCTAATGTTAAATTACTTTCCTCGAAAGTTAAATGGCTTAAAATTTATTTAAAGAATATTTCGTGTATTTGAAGGTTACATGTCTCAAAAATTGATTAGAAATTAATGTGATGTTTTTCTTTTTTTGGTAAATTTAAAATTAAATAATTTTCTTTTTCTCATTTTCCTTCAGGTGGTGATATTAATTTTGGGATGTTTTACAATATGTTGGCTACCATATTTCATAGTGGCGTGTTCGCAGATATTTAAATTTTTAGAAGAAAGTTCACCGACAATTTACAAAAGTGCATTCTCATTGGCAATGGCTAATTCTGGAATGAATCCAATTATCTACGCATGGAAAAATCGAAATTTTCGTCGGGCCTTCAGTCACTTATTGCGTTGCAAGGCACCCGATTCCCATGCATTAATCGATGATGAAAATGCCCGTCAAAATATGAAACGTAAATCTTCATCATTACCACCATCATTATCAGCACCACCTCCAACCCCAAATAGTGTATTTGCGGCGACACCACCACCAACATCTGCTGCATCAAGCGAATCATATCGGACCTCATTAAATCGACATCATAATATGATAACAGCATTTCCTTTGCCACCACCTCCACCATCACCGCAATCCCCTTTACCAACATCAATGGAATCAATACCAACTGCACCCGAATTGAGTACAACATTAACAAAATGTTGCTTAAAAGTGGTTGATTTCAATAATGGTGATAATAGTGCGGTCATTATTGGTGGCAGTTGTGCTGATATCGAAAATAACAACGATGATAGATTAAATCATTATCTTCATCCGAATCGTCAAAAAATCATTATCGATGATGATCTATCAAAAAGAAATTTTAAAAATTTCAATAACAACAGTTGCAATGATCTGTTTATAAGTAAATTAATGAATAGTCCATCAGAATCGATTGTATCAGCACCACTAACACCAACCGGAAATTTAATCGTAAACATTTTAGAAAATCTTGAAACACATCATCAACACAATGAAACATTGAACAGGCGAGGTCGAAACAGCACTAATGGTTCTATCAAAAATATAAATAATAATGGAATAGCAACCGTACCAACAACAAAAACAATTGAATGTGTTATTGCCATTAATAATGAAACTAAAGACACGATCTTATGCAGCAGTAATAATTTAAAAGCAAACAGCATTTATTGTAGTAAGAATTATAGTAAAAGTAGTAGTGCTCCACAACGTATAAACTGTTGGAGTGAATAAACTCTGATTACCCATTCACACTGTAGTTACACAGCTGTCCGTTTATTTATTGATCCGATTATTATTAACATACTTAATTTAATCTGAGAAATAATTTATGATTTGATTCATCACATTTGGAATGAAAGCAAGAGGCGCAGTAAAAAAAAAAAAAATAATAATAATAAAGCATGCCTGGCAAGAAAGAAGGAAATGAGAAACTTTCGCGTGCATATGATACGTGTCTTTAGTTCAAACGTGTAATGATCGGTCACAACAGTAAGAAAAAAAAAACAAAAATAGAAACAAAATTAATGTTACATAAACAAATAAGTCATCATCATTTTTGTTGTACATTATTTGAATATTAAGTTGTGCGTAATTCTAGTTAAGCTAGTGATTTTGATTTCATAATAAATATTTATTGAATCAATTTATTATGGGATCCCACTGACTTATAAGCTTATTATTCAATTAGAGATAAAAGTTATTATTTTATTTTTATATGAAGAAATTGTGAAAAATGTTCCCTAGAAAAAAAATAAAAACATGAAAAAAGAAAAAAAACAAAATAAAAACAAATAAAAAGAAAAAATTAAAGCGAATTTTGAATTCAATAAATATTAATTTAAATATACAGGACTAACTAATAATAAAGACAATTTTATGTTTGGCTAAATGCCAATGCTTGAAAGCCCGAATCACATGTAATATAATTTAGTATTAACAAAACCCTGGTGAAAAACTATTCTATGGAATTCTATAATTTTTCCAGTAAAAAAATATAAAATTTTTATAGTTTTTATTTGGTTCGAAAGTAAGTCATAAAATTCACGTATAATAAGAATTTTTGACATAGTATTTTAATTCCATGGCATGGCATTAATCTATTAGAATTTTATGATGTACTCTGCTCTCATAGAATATTTTTTTTACTAGAGAAAATAATAAAAACAAAAAAGAAAAAACTAACGAAATTTAACATTCGTCAAACTTTTACTAAGTACAATCTTTTGTAAATAACATATGGTTGGTTGCTGTGAAGTTATTTAAAGAGTTGGTATTGATAATTATTCATAACTAATTAATCGATGGTCTTTTTATAACATAAATACAAACTTTATGCAATTAACTTTTTGATCAGATGCAATTCTCATTAAGAAATTTTCATTTAAAAAATGCAAAAATGTGTCGTTTTATTTTAGAGTTCAAGCAAATGTGGAAAAAATGGTTGTTTGCATGGTGAGAAAAGGGAAATTTTCTACTAAAACTTTGCTTATAAACTTAATTTCAATGGATAATTAAGATTAATTAATAAAATTAAATTTATAGAATTGTTTGCATTTGGTAATAAAATATTTTGAATACAAAAAAAGTGGGTGTTAAACAAAAATGAAAGAATTCATTGACCATAAATTAAGTACAAAACGACGTTAGCCTAATTAGCTTCGTCCATTAAATTGTTGTTATTACAACAACATACCACTGATTTTGATATATGCACGTGCATTAATTAAGGTGACAATTCGACCTTAGGAAAAATAAAGTCACATCTTATTTTTTCAAATCTTATATAAAACCGTGTTTTCTCAGGCGGCCTATTACACTAAATCGAAGATATTTCATTAACTGCTATTAGTCGAATCATTTTCGTGTACAAAAAAGAATTGTTAGCCCTGACAGGACTCACATTTTCACTATAAAATGCTTGAAATGCACGTGATTTGCAATAAGCGTTCATGCAAATCTAGCGGTAAATATTTTCACAGAAACGCCCTTTAATTTAATTATGTTCTAAAATATAATCCGTTCACGTTATTTGTAAGTATTAATATTAAGTTTTTTTTAGAATTTTCATCGAAACATCTTTAAAAAATATATGTCCCAAAAGCGAAAAGAAGTAGAAATAGATAAATCAGTTAAATTTATTACGGCTCAAAAAAGAAAAGAACACGCGATTATTGAAGAAAAATATCGAACAAAGAAAAAAAAAAAAACATAAAGCTTGTAAGAAAACCTAAAATCACAAACAAAAATACTCCTAAAAGAACAGTAAAAAAAAAAACAGCTAAACAAACAGTTAAACCAACAGTTAAAAAAAAAACAACAAAACCAACAGCTAGAAAAACAACTAAACCTATAGTTAAAAAAAACCAGCAAAAAAAACAATGGATATAAAAATTCGAGTTTTCTAATATCGAACAACTCATAAGAATAATATAATTTGGTTACTAAAACTTCTAATAACCTTCGTAAAATATATTTATAATGCAAATCTAGTAACAAGAATTAAACATTTAATTTTAACAATTTGCTATTAATCTCTACCATAATTTCATCTACCCTTTTAATGGATTGTAAAAAAAAAAAAAAAATCAAAATTTTAATCTCACTTTTGAATAATTTAAAATTAAATAATAGGTACTTAAATTTATGTGTAACGAACGGTGTATGTAATTCTGAATTGTTCTTCATGAGATTCAAAGTATAAATGAATAAAATATTTTCTAATAAAAATTATTATTATTTTTTCAAATTATTTTACGCAATGTTCTGGAGGATATAAAGCTTTCACGAAAGCAATACATACACCTAAGTAGGACTTTCGAATTAGGCGATAAACAGGAAATTCTTGCGACAATGCAGGTCTTCTGCTGAATTTATTTATATATGAGTGATACGGGATCTCTGCCAAAATAACAATATATCTAGAATTTTTGACTCTGGATATTAATAAATGCAAGATAAACAATAAAATAGAATTACGAGATTTATAAAAAAAAGAAGAAGAAATGGATAGATGACGACAGAAGTAAAAGTACAATTTAATTATGTGCCACAGTGTAAGCAAAACATTTATTGGTATTTTGTTAAATTTGTTTTTCTGTTATTTTATCGATTATGAATGGAAATGATTGGCATTTAGCTGATGATTTATTTAAGTACAAACAAAGAGAAAATATCTTGAAGAAAAAAGAAATAATTAATAATGAATTATTGTAATTTCATAATGTTAAAAAAAAAAAAACATATTATTTTAAAATCATAGTTGATATATGCTCTCACTGTCAGCCAATTTATAAAGATATATAGGTAAGCTAATGAATTTTAAATGTATACTAAAAATCAAATTCTATTATAAAATATAAATGTGTAGCGATCCTGTGATATTTGATATTTAAGTCCAATTTATAAAGATTTAATTTTAAGAAAAATTTTCACATTTTCATTTTCTTTCTAATAATTGTTTACAAGAAGTCATATTAATCCTAAAATTCATAATTTAATTATAGAAACACAAAAATGTTAAATATAATTAATATGTAATACAAAATAATCGAACCAATTAAAACTAAAAAAATATTTCTACCATTTTATGTGAACCAAGAACAAAGAAAAAAAAAACATATATTTAAATCCCATCCTAAGTGTAATTCGTAAAATAATAAATATTAAAAATATTAAAAATAAAAAAAAAAACCAAAAAAAAAAAAAATTATAAATTTTGTTGTGATAAAAATAAATATAAATTAAATAAATATGACTTAAAACTTGAATTTTTTTGTGTTTTATGTACCTCGAATTTTATAAAGCTGGCAACGTAACTGTAAGTACACTGACAATGAACTGATTGGAGCTGAAAATTAACATTTTGCTTATTCTCGTTACACTTATTTTTATTTTTTTTAAACTTTATTTTTAAACATATGTTAAGGAAAGACGAAAGATTATCAGAGATTATCATGGATATACCTTACGATGAGGTAGCGATCGTGCCTTAAAAGAATTGAGATTTGGTCAAATTTTATGTATACCTGCCTACTTCAATTATATGTTTTTAAATAACATTTTGAGAATATTACACATTGAGTATAAAAAAAACTGTATAAATCTGAAAGGTAATAATTGAGATACAGCTCGACCAGAAATTATATGTAAAACGACGTTAAAGGAACTAGTTTCGTTCATTCAAATTATTTTTAATTGTTTATTTAAGGTCAACGTTGAGAATGCAGTTTAATATCGATCTATTTAAAGAAAAATCTTTATTTTCTAACAGTTATTGACTGCAAAAATTGGATTTTAAATGGCGCAAAATTGAGATACCAAATATCCATCAGTTTATTAAATTTCTGGGGTATTTATTTATGATTACATTATACCATCCCTTTCCCTATATGCATGCATGTTTATGACTTCACAAAATGTTTTAGTAAATCTATTGTGTAATAAATAGCCAAATCAATGATACAAAAAAAGGGTTATGTTCTTTCCTACTAACCGTTATATATTAAAATTATATAAACAACTCTTTCCACAAACACGTGTTCTATAGTCATTGAAGAACAATAAAGATAAAAACAAAAAAAAATAAAATAAAATGAAGCAATCCCATACTTTAATCTAAATAAGATTGTGATTGTGATTGATATTTTTATATTATTTTTATTGTTTATTCCTCTTCCTCATTCTTTTTTTCATCTCACTCAATAAATGTCTGCCTGCGTGGGAAAATACTTATCAGACTGTTGATTATAGCAAAAAAAATAAATAAATAAATA
>JAABKK020007990.1:0-24748 GCA_011634745.2 Catotricha subobsoleta
AGTTTTAATCCAGATGCATCATTGAAAGCGATATTAAAAGAAAAGTAATTGTGAAAGATTTGCACGTAATCATTTTCGAAATAGATAAATTCAATGCAACTTGTTGTTTGTTTTTCTTTTGTAATTTTAAATGTACAGTAATTCATGGAACACCGACAATGTATGTAGATTTGGTTGCACAGCAGAAACATTTACAACTTCCGATTGATACAGCTGAATTAGCTTAGCTGTAACTGGTAGTGCACCATGTTCGCCAAAATTATTCAAAGACATTAAAAATGTTCTTGGATTAAGAAAAGTTAAGGTTGGTCAATTAGAATTTATTTAAATTTGAACAATTAAATAATAGAAAAATTACCGTATTATCTCCAAAGACCGTCTATGGATTAACAGAAGCCACTGCCGTTGTATTCAATTCATTGCGCCATGAAACTGAATATCATGTTACCGAAACGGTTGGACATCTACAAGATCACACCGAAGCAAAAGCTATTGATGATAATGACGATTGTGTTCCATTTGAAAACTATTTAAATACTCATCCGAATATTTTAGAAACCCTAGTATTCTGTTCTGTAGAGACAAATTCGTATTGTATGAAGATTGATATGGTAAAATTGTGGGACGTCTTAAAGATATGATTATTCGAGGTGGTGAAAATGTGTCACCCTTAGAGATCGAAAACTATTTAAATACTCATCCGAATATTTTAGAAACTCAAGTATTTGGTGTTCCAGATGAAAGATTGGGTGAAGAAATTTGCGCCTTCCTTAGAATTAAAGATAATATTCCACAGTTAACACATAATGATATCAAGAAATTTTGTAAAGGAAAATTGGCGCATTATGAAATTTTGCGTTACATTAAAATCGTAAGCGATTTTCCTAAAAAGCTAAATAAGCAAATTATAATAAATGTTTTTCTTTTTTTTTTAATAAATTAAAAATTATTCAACTTTGTTTGTAGTTTTTATTTAAAAGGATTATCTTTTTATTAACAAATTAAAATTAACGTTAGTCAAATAAAATATTAAGTAGTTATATGGTCAATGTTCATTATTGAAATAGTATCACTCATCTGTTTATCGCAATTTTCTCCCTAAAAAACCTTTCATTATAATTCAAATTCGAAATGTTTAATGATTCCATTCTCTGAGCAATATTCCTTCTTAATGATATCTTTATAAAATAATTCAATATCTTTGTCGGGAATTGATGTAGCCGCATTACATTTGGTGGCAGCCACGCTTTTATATATTGTTGGCTTAGATACTTCCTGGCGATGGTTTCTATCATCAATAAAATTATTTCCATTTAATCGTAAACGTTCCAAATTTGCATTTTGTATCATCATTTTGTAGTAATTTTCAATGTCTTTATCAGACGTATAAAATCGACTTGATTTTGGTGGATCAGTTTGTGTTTCAAATGTACGTGTGTTAATTTTATTACAAAAAACATTTTTACTCAGCATTTCAATGTCTTCAGCAGGTATTGATGTACTCACACTACACTTTTTAACTTTTGATTTATCAGAATGAGTTTTAGCACATTTAATATTTTTTTTATTTTGATAGCATTTTTCAATATCTTTGCTTTGTATTGAATTCTCCTTTTTAATAACATATTTGTAAAACAATTCAATATCTTTGTCGGGAATTGAAGTAGTCGCATTACATTTTGTGGTGGCTGCGTTGCTACAAATATTTGACTTAGGAATTTCGTTGCAACGGTTTGTATCTTCGATAATATATTTCGTGTTTAATCGTGAATGTTCGAATGGTGAATTTTTTATCAATATTTTGTAGAAATGTTCAATGTCTTCATCGGCAGCATAATCATGAAATTGCTTTGATTGGTCATTTTCAAATAGGTTTGTACTACATGGTTTGATATCGTTACCGATACCATTGCATTTGGTAACGATTTCATTTGTTTGCCTCGAACAATTCTCTTTGCTGATTACATCATTTTCAAAATATTTCGTACTCAAACAAATACGTTTTAACATTGTGTTTGTTATCAGCATGTTGTAATATTGTTTAAGGCTTTTATCATTCGAATATTGTTCACATTGCCTTTTATATTCTTGTTCACGTTTTAATGTTTCTGGAGATTTGGGTATCAAACAGCTTACACGAGGTAACTCCGATTCTTCTGGTATTGTTTCTAAACTGCACATTATTTATTTATTTATTTATAATTTCTTCAACTGACTCAATATTTATTTATAACAAAAAACACTTGATCTTTTTTCACTCAAATATCTAAATGTCTAAACACAATTTTATCGAAATAAGATGTATTATTGAACTAGAAATGTTGCAAACCAACTGCCAAATGATAACTAGTTTTGCTTTCAATGCAAGGAAAGAGTTTTAGTTAAAAAAAAAAAAATTCAAATAAGTACCTCTATTATGAAAATGATTTTGTTTTTAAACACCCATCTGCATCTATCTTTGTCTTACCTTTAACTGTCAACCATTGTATAATTGTTGAATGTACATTTATTTTATACCTGTTGATTGCTTTACCAAATAATTTAAATAAGGTCATTAAAAGTTATTTTAAAGATAACTATACTCGCCCCAATATAAATTGTAATAAACCTGCATTTTCTATTGTACATATACTTTGTAATTGGGTCGTCGAACAACAAAAACATTAATTAGTGAAATACAGGTATTTTAGACAGAAATACTTTGTCGTCGAGCCAATTTTATTGTTTTACTTACCTAAATGGCATAAGTAAAATAAATGCAAACATGAGATATTGAAAGTTTTCGGATATGCGTAGGTTGGATTCATTTAGTGATCAAATTATTGCAAAATATTCAATTCCAAAAATTTCATAATAAATTTATGAGTTTCTCCTTTTATTTTTCTCCAGATTTTCAGAAATTTCATATTACTGAACATAATTTCTATGAAAAACACAAGCTAATAAAAATTTATTTATTTATTTTATTACATTATTAACCGTACAGGATAGCGAAGAGTTGTGAAGAAGGCCAAAAATCTCATCAAGGCCATAAACGGATGATTATTATGATAATGCGATGATGATTTTTTGTCCCAAATATTATGATTTTTTTTTTTTTGATACTAGACAATATTGTAATTTTTTCTATAATAGCCAACTCTTTTCATCAGTTTCCATTGTAGAATATCATACTTTGTAATTGGGTGGTCGAACCAGAAAACATAAATTATTCAAATGCAGATAAGTAGTTATAGACCACAAATACTTTCTCGTCGAGCCGATTTCATTTTAGTTTTCATAAAGTCAAATAAATATTATGCTTCCAATTCACGAAATTTTGGTTTGATCAAATAATGAAAGCAAAAACAGATATTAGCTTTCTTCATGAGTTTCATGTTTTTCAGAAATTCATTTGCACCTAATAATTTCTAAGGAAAGCTAAATAACACTTATTCGATTGGATAAAAAAAAAACAAACGTGTATTTTTAAATTTTTAATTTGATTTTTTTTTTGTGTTTTTATTTAACATCCTTAAATATTTTTTTTTTCTTTATCATTTTACATAAAATCCATTTATTTTTTCATTAAACTCTTAATTTGCATTTAAATATATTTATGTGGTAAAGTAATGATTGGATGTAACAAAATCGAACAATATTTAAAGTATACAAAACAACGAATCACGGAAAATAATTTCCTACTCAGAAATACAAATTACCGCAACAAGTGAAAGAAAACAAAAGGCTGTTCTGCATATAAATGGGAAATAGAAAATAGAAATTTTTTCAAATAACAAATTGTTTAAATTTCGCTCAAAACATAGGCATAAATCCCATTCGGAATGGGATGGAATGATTCCGCATGGAAAAATTTACAGCAGTACAGCAAATAAGTTAACAAAGATCTGACGGGCACCAAAGCACTACTTGGGTGATGGTGGCATCTATATGGATGTACTGTTTCAAAAATTATTCGCTTGACACAGAACACGTTAAAAATGCGTACGTTGTGTATAATTCTTTGCACAAAGGAATTTTGTATCACACATTTGAACTTAGTTTATAGTACGCTAATGGTCCCGATGTTTAGTACGTGTATTGGTAAACGATGAATCGTACAGAAAAACTATCTGTTATCAGTTATTTCCCCATTCATTTTGGGTATTAAATTTACATTGTTCAAAAATGTACACTAATTTTGTTTTTATGGGGACCACAGAGGATGTGACAATGTATAGAGAAAAGTTTTGCCCACCAACGTCGATGCGTCGATGATAGATCATTTTTCTGTAAGATACACCATTATATTGCCGGATGCGCTCACTAAACGTCGGCACCGACAGCGGTCTATAAAATCGGATTTTTATATCGAATGCTTCTAAATACCGCTGTAAATTTTCTGAATTTTGATTTCCTTCTTTTTTCTATTTCTCGTATCACACAAAAATGATTTCCGCATGTATGTATATTTTCTATTCCTGATCATGGTTCGTTGTAAATATGGGTTCGATAGAGTTACATGAAAAATTACATAAAATTTTACATGTACGTATTTCTTATTTATCAATTTGTATATTTTGATCCTTTAATATTTTTTTTTTAATTTAATATAATATATTATTATTAATGATAGTAGTAGGTAATCAATAGTTTTTTTTTCTTTTCTTTTTTTTTTTTAGCAAAGGTATAATAATTCCATTTATATTTAAATTTATAATTTTTCTTTCGAATTTTATTTTTAAATATTAGTTTTTAATTAAATATCTACATAATTTATCAATTATTATAAGGTAATGACAATAATTTTAATAATAATAATAAAATTTGATTTGATTTGATTTTCTTTTTTTTTCATTTTTTTCATTTTTCAATTAATAATTATTAAAACTAGTTGAAATATAATAAGAGATAAGATTCACAGACTTCTATTTTAAAAATTTAACAATATAAGTATTTAAATTTTGTGTTAATTTTATATTAATTATTACCAATTTGAAATTGATTTTCTTTATTGATTAATTAAATAATATTTTATTTTATTTTTCTATTTTTTTTTTTCAATGTTTAACCATTTCTAGGTAGGTATAGGTAAAGGTATGTTTATTATATATTACTATTTAATTTATATTTATTATATTTATTGAATATTTTTATTACTATTATAATTATAGGGTGTAAACAGTGCGGCAATTATTGAACATTACATGTTTTTTCTTTAAATATTTTAAGATAATTAAAAATTGTTTCTTTTTTCTCAAAATATTGAATTATTGAAATCAATGCTAAAATTAACGGTTTTGTTTGCTTTAATAAAATTAATTTGAAATCGTCTTGGTGACGTATCTCATGTTCCAAACTCCAAATATACAAATCATTAAAAACAGAATAATCAAAAAAAAAAATAGTGATATTTTGTAATGTTTGGATAAATGCAATTGTAAAAACAAAAATATATATTGAAAATTGTTGTAATTACTTTGATACAATTCGATATTTGGAGTGTTTTGAAAGTTTTTTATTTCTTTATTTTTTAATGAATTGTATAAGATCATAAATTTAAAAACGTTGCGCAAACAAAATACATTTAGTTTAAAAATTGTTGAATGTTAAAAGAAATCAATCAATTTGCTTGAACAAATATATAAGTTAAAGATATTTTTTTTTATTTTTTTTTTTAATACAGATATAGTTAGATGATAAAAACCAAGAATGAATTTTATAAGAATTTCTTTTATAGCATTATCTTCACAAAGCATTTGGTATTACAACAGTATGTTAGAAATATATTTTATTCATTTTACGTGTATTTAAGTTTTCAATATTTTCTCAATTTTCTTTTTTTTGTTTTTCTTTCTCAAAAATAGAAAACTTCTTACTTTCATAAACAATATTTTTGAGTTTTTCAAATTGAGACAAGAAAGAAAAACGAACATTTGATTTGAATTATCAAATTTTTTTAGAACATGTAAATTATGATAATTTTTTTACAAACAATTTTATTAGATTCTACCGAGAATAGGTTCAACGGAAGAACAATAATATCAAATTTGTTTTTATTATATAATTAAATTAAAAGGATTAAATTTAGAAACTGTCGTCATGTCATGCATTAGATTCATGTACATAATGATCATGATCGCCATCTTCTGACCAACTGACTTCCATCGGTGTACTTCCGAGACTAGCAACAATTTTATTCATTAAAGCATCTTCAATTGATGAACGTCGATGAAGAACATCCGAATGTGATGGCGATGCACTGCTTGATGCAACCGATAATGAATCAACATCGGATGATCCAGATGATGTATCGTCTTCCGAATTAGTTCCTGAAACCATAGCTTCACCAGCCGATTCTTTAATTTGTTGGCATTTTTTTAGCTCTTGTACGGATGGATGTGTAGGAAGTGACGGACAGAAATCAGGTCTTGTTGAAGTTAGCGCAGCTGAATTACAGGTAATTAGTCCACGTTCTGTTGTATTTAAATTAATTAGAGCACGTTTTGTAGTTTGCTTTGATTGCTTGAAAGCATTGTTTCGCCGAAAATGTGAGGAATATTCAACATCGCCGGATATGGAATTTGAACGAGTTCGTAATTTTGGCGATGCTTCTAATTCAAAATCCTCGGATAGAAACAAATCCTTATCACTTTCTATTGGGAGCGTATTTCTGCAACGTTTATTGTAAGGGGAACTTGATGTAAGTGGTTCCTGCCATGCGGCCGTATATTCACGAGGTGCTGTCAAATGTGAACAAACAACTTTCTTTGGTTCATTATTGGTTGTAAGAGATTGTGACCGTAGTCGGGAATTCTTTTGTTTTTGATTATGTTGCAAAGCCGACGAATCGGAATGATGGCGTAAAATAGATGCAGCTGATGCTGACTGAGACAAAACATTTCCACCATGCGAAAATTGTCGCTTAAATGCTGGTGATTTTTCATTAAAACTTGAACGGAATGATCCGGTACGTCGAACCATTCGTGAAGCTAATGCTTCTGGTGATTCGTCATCATTTATTTCCAAAACCCATGAAACTGAATCACTTTTTTCAACAACTCCCTTTATAACAGGTGATGGTGGTGGAGATATATCATCCATTTGAAAAAATTCCACTTTATCGGTTCCATTTGATGCACGTGCAGACTCCGCTTGCGAATGACTGTGCTCTTGACCGTACAGACTAGCTTTGCAGTCAATTAAAACTCCTGATTGGTCATGGTAACTTTTAGACAATTCATTCAAAGCGGTTGCAAACTTCTCAGAGTTTTGTTTTAATTTCCATTGCAACTCTTCGTTGTGAAGTGCTAAGCGACTACGGTTTTTCATTTCTTGGTGATAAGATTCAATAAGAGTTTTATTTTTTTGAAGAAGCTCTCTGAAAATAATAAACGATTAATAGAACATTTCGCATGATTGGAAAGATCAACAAATACTTACTTCTCTTCTTCAGATTTAGCCTTCATTTGTAATTGCAGATCTTCAAGACGAGATTCCAGTCCAGATATTTTAATAAGTGCTTTTGGTAAATCCTTTGAAGCATTTTGTAGCTCATGATTTTGCTTACGTAATTCAGAAATTTCACTTTGTTTTAGCTCCAAAACACATCGTAAACTTTCCACTTCATCTTGAAGCATTTGTGGTCGATTATTTGTGGTTCCAGGAAATGATATATTATGTGATGAACCACCACTTTTATTATGTCGTAAAACGTCAATTTCATCTTGAGATAAATGCAATTTATCTTTTAATTCACGTTCTTTGTCTTCAGCTTTTTTATGTAGTACATCCAATTGTTTATTTAGTAGATTTACTTTTTCTGTCAGTTCACGTTCACGCAATGCAGCTGCTTGTAATCTATTAGAAAATTCATTTTCACTTGCCACCACCTTATCACGCAATTCATTTTCTGTTGAGCTTAATTCACTAATACGTTTTAACAATTCTACTTCTTTGTCTTTAGATAATTGCAATTGGATTTCTAATTCGCTATGTTTTGAATCTGCTTGCAATTGAAATGTTTTTAGTTTCTTGTTATTTTCCTCTTGTTTATTGACTAATTCAATTTCTAGTGAATTAATGCGCTCTTTGGCTGACTGTTGAAGTTCGGATAAACAATTTTCGACTAAAATTATAAATTATAAATATTAAATGTCCATCATGCGGAAATCGTAACAGAAAAATTAAAAAAAAAAAAAAGAACATAATTTTATTCATTAAATTTACCCTTATTCAGTTCACAACGATGCAAATCCTGTATTTCTTTTTCTCTAGTTGTATAAAATAATTCTTTTGACATAATTTGGTCCTCCAAAAACTGACATCTTGTTAGCATGCTATCCAAATATGTCTGAGTTTCATTTAATTTCTGTTTAGTGGCTTCATGTGTTTTTCGTAACGGTGGTAGATTAAAGGCTTCCAACTGAAATTCAAGAATATTTAAAATTAATATTTTTCATCAGTAGAAATATAAACAAAAAGTTAACCATATATTTAATGAAAAAAACATTCGTTTTGAATAAAAACATATTTAAAACTTTTTTAAAACTTTTGATTTGCTAATTTGCTAATTTGCTATTATTTATATTATGATCTTCAGTCTATAATTACAAACATCGTAAATTATTACTGATCGAGCAATCTGAGTGTATAAATGAATAAACCAGTATTCGAAATAGCTATTGCTGTAATTTAATTACACGCAGCTTCTTCTTTTAGGTGATTTTTTTTTAACTATTTTTGTATAAGTTAACAAACAGACACGGTTTTGATTTTTTCAAAAATAAATTCCAGTAAAACTTTTGGTCTGTGATAATCACGGACGGAACCATCGCCGCTCACTTACGGGGTACGTATTTATCATTCGACATGCTGCGATCATCACCATTTATACATCACAATCTGTTCTAAATGAAATGCACACATGGCGATGATCACGTAAACATCACAGACCAAAAAAATTCCCAGCGTTGTTGAACAGTCTACCCCAAATATTTCACAAACTATTAACATTTAATATTCAAATAAAAAAAAAAAAATGGTGAATTTCGACTTCCTCGAAAATTAAGCTATTGAATAAAAAATAAAATATTTTTCATGTCAATCAAGTAAATATAATCAAAATCAGTCAAGTAAATCTGTGTTGTTGTCTTTTTCTATGAAATTTCCGCGTACATCATTTCACACAATTCACTTAGGTATTTTGTTATATTTATTAACCGAAGCTGTCCATCGGATTTATCAAAACTTATTGAGTTTATTTGTTGACTTTAGAAAAAGTGCCATTTATTTAAGCACAAATCACGTTTTCTTATTATTTTAAATCACATCAATCTTTGGGTAAAGTGAATTATATACCAATTCAATAAAAAATTTAAAAAATGTGCTCGACGATTTCTTCTTTAAATCATAATGTGTTAAGCAATTTAAAAAAAATCCTTTACCATTTTCAGTTGTACGTCTGGCATGTTTTTTATGCGAAGTTCACAATAAAATATGTGGCTTTAGTTGAAAAGAATATCACAGAATATTTATTAATGTGTAAGTATATAAAAAAAAAACCTAAAACTTTATTTTTTTTTACTCAAACAATAATACTTTTAAAACGACATAACAAAAAAAAACACATAAATTTAAAACTGTTTTAAATAATTTGAAAATTTAAAGCATTAAACAATGTGTGGTATTCTCAACGCATTGAATATTTGAACTAAAGTACGAAACCGTAATATTGAATAAGATTTACCAAACAAATTCTGAAAATGTCAGGTATGAAATTATATACGACAATCGAATTGAACTTATTTATTTCCAAACACAAAATCTTCCATGAACTACTTAAAAAAAAGATGGTACATATTGCAATAAAACTAAACCCCATAAATGAATGTGTGTATCAGTGTGATGATGTTCAATACATATAACGATATAACGCTTTGTCAACAACATTTAACAAAAAAAAAATTATATTTACTTGAATTTTTTTTAAAAACAATTATTTGTAATTTAAATTTTTTATAAAATAATGCTACATTCTCGCAGTGGAATATAAGAGATATTTTCTTTACGATCATTTACCAAAACATCAAAGTTATCAAAATCAAAATCGAATTATATACAAGCGTCGTTCGATGATAGAACGTTAAAATAACAAATTTGTTATTAATGAATAAAAAAAGAAGAAAAAAAATGAAAATGAAAAATGAATTAAACGTAAATTGAAAACTTTCTTATAAGCACATGTACCGAGATATATTTGAAAATAGCATATTGCAAAGATGATTTCATGGCCAATTGTCTATATTTGCCATAATAAATTTATTTGTTTATGCGAAACAAAAATTCATGCTTTAAGAAAACAGACAAAAAAAAAACACACACAAATCTTTGATTTCAGTCATCTTTTGAACTTGAAATGCAAATCGAACGGAAACTATTTTAAATGTATCTAAAATTAGTTTCGTTTGTATTTTAAAGTAAATAAATAAAAAAAAAATTGTTAGAAAATTTATACAAATTTTTATCAGAGCCGGGTTTTCATGCAAAATACAATAGTGTGGCCCCCATAATTCAAAGTTTTTGCCTGAATATTTCAAATATTAATAGAAATTATTATGAAATTTTCATTAAAAAGACAATGAAAACATTATTTTGATAGATTTTCACAGTTCGCACTAGCTAATTTTAACTGTTAAAAAGTCAAATTTTTAAAAATTTCGCTTCGTTTAAGGTTGTCATATTCGAACATTGACGAGAGTACGCTTATCAGTTCGACTCTGAATATTGTAGGTATTATAAATGTAGAACTGTTATAGGTACCATAAATCATCAATATAATATTTCTATAATCCTTATTTAGATAGATTATGCAGGTAAATTACGTTCAGCTACAAAATATACAAAACTAAATTCAAAAAAAGTCAGTTACTCATCACATTTTAACATGAATATCTTAAATCATCCTATTTCTATATTTATTGTGCTATATTGTAATGAACAAAAGTGAGAATGACTTTTTATTAAGAAAAGTTAAGGGACATTTCTACTTTAATAAATAAAAAAGAAGTCAAAATGTGATATAAATGACCCCCCTTAACTTTTAAATGCGAAACATTTTTCTTTACCTCTAGATGATACCCATATTAATAAGCTCCAGACAAAATCCACTCACGGGAGGAGAAGGTGAATTTTATAAGAAAACAATCAGAACAAATGTTGTTTAGAATTGAATTTGGCAACTTTTGTGTACCATCTCAATTCTTATTCTCAAAAATGTAATTTTAACGCCACCCTACTGGACAGGTACAAAATTTATACACCACTCTCGATAATTTCATAAAAAAAAATATGTATGAGAGCAAGTGTGATAGAAAATACAAACTTTGAATGAGAGAAGAGTGTATCCGGTATCACGAAATTTACGATTTAGGAAAGCTTGAACTAAAAGATAGTTTTTACAACTATTTATAATTATATGTGCACTTCATTTCGGTTCAAGCAGACACATTGAATTTAAAATATTCAATGAGGATCGTATAAAGTAAGTATAAATAATAATAATTTCTTGAGAGCAAAAAAATGGTCTCACCACTACACAAATGTTAATAAAGATACTAATTGGTTTACGGAGGGGCCAATCTGAGGTAACTCGAGCCTTAGAGCCCCCCCCCCCCTAAACTCAACCCTCCTGAGTTCAAGTCAGGGAAATAAGAATTCTAAGAATAAAAGTGGATATCACATTTCAAGCAATTACAAAAAAAAAAATTGGATAAGTTTGGAAATTCTAGCAATACAAATAGAACGTGATAAAAATACAATAGCAAAATGATAATAAATTTAGCACAGCATTTGTGGTTTAAATATCTTTGTAAGGTACACAATAATTGTAATCATGGAAATTTTCTTAATATCTTTTCAAACATTTTTAAAAACTACTTCAGTACCTACTTCAATCATATGTATTTTACCTACATCGACAAATATTTTATATATGAAAATTTTATACATTGATGAATTTGTATCAAGCCTTAAATTAAAAGTACATCGTAATAAATAGTGAGCCTAAAAGTCACAAAACTTAAAGCTTCGTTACAAAAAAAAAAAAAAAAAACAGGAAAACAAGAAGAGTGTTAAATAACATCATAAATCGTCTAGACATTTAACAGTTTTATTTTCTCCCGGATATTACATGCAATAATCTAATTTTCGTGTTATGTATTTTGCTGTCGTTTATACCGTGTTTTTTACTTTTGATGTTTGCTCAATGGACAATTTAAATTAAATGATATTGAAATAGAAATAAATATGTTTTCATTTTATAGTTTAATAAATATAAGCAGGTAGAAACCCTAATTAGATTTAAGCCATTTACCTAAATAAATTTATCTTATTACAATTTATTGCTTTCTCTACGCATGTGTAAAGAATTTTTGCATATTATTAAATTAAATGTTGGGATATAAAATGCAAATAGTAGATAATGAAAATGGTATTTATAAAAGTTTAAAAAGAAATCTTGAAAACTTTCTAAAGCAGCATACAACCTCTTTTATGGAACAAACTGGAATGGGAAAAGAAGCAACCACGCAAATCAAACCAACGTTTGAACAAAATTTCGTCCGAAATTCACAAAATGCTTGTTGGCGATACCTTTTTCTTTTTATAGAAGAAATTAAGACACAAACAACTGCGTGATATGAGACCCTTTTTACAAATATCAGATTACAACTTCCTTTTGGAAACAAAGTTCATTGCAATTTTCTAAAGCTAACCGATTATAAATTATAAATTACACCTCAACGACACATTATAGGTGGTTTTATTAACCTCGCAAATTGTTTTCTAATCATATTTTATTACAAACAAACAAACAAACAAACAAAAAATGAAGAAAATTCTTTTGAAACTTTCTATTTTCCAGTTCATAGTTTAATTTATAAATTTAATATAAAATTATAGAACTTTTGAACTCTTAACTCTGAACATTCACTGGCTATCGAACTCAATAATACCTACATAACAATTTCAATGAATTTAATAAAAACAGTTAAATCACGAATAAAATAATCTTTTATAACATTTTTGACCTTATAGCATAGCGCGCCGTTCATCATTAATTTATTAATAAAAATTACTGTAGTTTTAATAAGTAAGTACGATGGCGACGTCCGTCCATACTGCCATTATTAACTAATCATTGGTTCATAAAAACAGACAGAAAACTATTATTGTGTGTACCTTACAAGTATATCATAAAATTATTTTAGTTTTATAAAATGTGTGGTTGTGATGTATATATTATTGTGCATTCATAAGTCATAACAATCATAACTAACTAAGAACTTCTATCTTTGTATGCATTTCATGCAATAATTATTAAGATGAGTTAAATGTTATTTAAATTTTAATGCAAGTTTATCTATAAAATGGATACGTTGTTAACTAACTTATAGTTACTTTCATCACCTTGAAGCCTAAACAAGTTAACTATTATTTAGTTCACATTTAAAATGAATATTTACCGTAAATTGTTTATATTGTGGTTTTTTTTATATTCAATTTCCATACAATTTATTAATTTTACAAAAATAATAATCAAGTGAAAGTACATCAAGCGTATATCCTCTATCATCAATATTTCTATCTATATTCTTGTATGGGATGGCACACAACACAGTACACACACGTACATTTTCTTTATATTTTTGCACATATTGCACCACAACGCAATAAAACGTCATAAAATTATACATAATTAAAATATGGAATAATGGCTTGGCTATGTTTTTATGTTGTTTAATGTTTATACGATGTGTATTGTATGTTGTATGTATGTTCCGTTTTAATAAAATTAATAATGTCTAAATAACCTGACTGGGTCTTTTGCATAAGTTTGATAGACGTACTCGGTACGTGTTATGATTTTACTACAAATATATTCACAATGATAATTTCACATGTCTCATAAACCATATAATCCTATAATACAATTCTTTTTTTTTTTTAAGTCATTTTATATTATTATTATTATTTTTATTTTAAATTATATACAAAATTAATTATATAAAAGAAAATCATAAAAAAAAAAGTCATAAATTACATTGTGTGCACTTAGATAATAAAAGAAAAAGTAAAATGTGCAAATATTTTGAAATTAATTGACGGTGAAAACTGAAATAGTTAAATATTATGAGTAGTAGATAGAACTCGCCTCAGTAGATATTATGCACATTTATTGAAAAATAAAAAAAAAAAATGGTAATTAATAAAATGATAAATAACATGGAATTAATAAATAGTTCATTAAACTATACTATGGGAAAAGTTTGTTAAGAAAAAACCTATATGAAGGCTTTATGTTTGTTTTGTATCTACGGACAAGATCTTCTTCTTCTTAACTCAACTTTTAATTTGATTCGATATTTTAGGAAAGTCGATTATATTACTTTATGGAGTTCATCTTTCTCTACATTTTTCTCATAGACGTTTACAGCATATCTAATAATAGGATATTTAAGAAAAAAGGGCTGAGGAATTTAAACTGTACAGTTGGTTTTCAGTTGGTTTTCAGTTGAATCAATCTCAATGATAAGTAGAACTTTAAATCCGCTGTGATTTCTTCAAATGTCATGTTATCTAAGATTCATGAGCATATTAAGTTGTTCTACTTTATTTTCATTTTGCTTAATTTCTCTAATTTGGTGTATTTTTCATCGATTTTAAATTTCTATTGTTGTGTTTGTACTTTACTAACATTTGTCTGTTCAATTCAAGGGAAAAATCACAATAAATTTACTTAGAATATAAAGGCAAGCGTCTTATTTTCTACTGCGATAAATTACTTATGACAACTCATTAAAAAGATGAATATTAGTCATAAAAAATGATTTTTTTTGTTGGATATGTTATGTGTCTGCTTCTAAACATCGTACGTATGCAAAATATTATATATTTTTTTTGCGGAAACTTTTAATGCTATCATTTCAAATGATGAATATATTATTACAATTGAAATTGATTACCTGTATTTAAAATCTAACCACATAACATAAAATACAAACATATTGTATGCAAAAAGGTACACTTACATTGAATACCAAATGTTGAACTAAAATGCCTAACGCTTCAATGCCCTTATTCGCATGAATGAGATTCACATCAATATTTGATGATTTGTTGTTAGTAGTTGTTGTAGTTGTAGTGGTTATGGTTGATGATGGTAAACCATTTGTATTGCTACTTAATCCACCATTTGGTATTAATTTATTATTAACATTTCGTACAATTTGATTATTTGCATTTGATTGAGCTTTATGTGTAACACCACCACCGCTTCCACCAACCATTCCACCAACCATTCCAATACTATCATTATGAACATTATTTGTTCCGTTAGTTCCATTTCGATGGGATGATGGTATTATTTGTGTTCTTAATGTTGTTTTTGGTGATAATGCACCTTTCGGATGATTTTGTGTAGCTGGTGAACTGGATAGCCGATTGTGATCTGTAAATAAACAAAAAAACAAATGGTTAAATATTGCAATACAGTAAAATAACAAAAAAAAACATTAAAAACTCCTCGTTAGTAACAGAAAATGGACTCTAGTCTCTAGTGCGTGATTAGAATCTCAATTAATTATGTTGATTTTTTTAATTTTAAATATAAAATTAACGCCTTTAGTCTTTAATATTCTAAATATGTTATAAAATTTAACTGCATGAAAGTGTGCTCTGTTACACAAATTAATTTTATTCAATTGAATCATAATTCATCGTGCATCAGTTTCAGTAAATAAAAATTGAGTAATTATTCTAACCTGCCTTAACAATATTATTGGAGAACTACATCACATCACAACTTAAATTAAAAAAAAAAACTAACCTACATTTTCAGAAAGATTTGCTAGCTATGCATGAATATCAAAAATAATATAATTGAAGTGCAGAGTTAATTTTCCGACAGTTTATGTAAACAAAAACCACTTTTTTTTTTTATTATTATTATTATTAAAATCTATCATAATAGCATAAATAATATTAAATTTAAATTCATTGTTGATTTTAATTTTATAATTTAATTATATGAGTGGGTGAAAATTACTGATATTATTATTATTTTTAATGTCTAAGCAATTATAGTCGTTGCTCGTTACATTAATATTTAATAAATAGTTTCAAATAATTTTAAATAAATTAAAATACTGTGTAACACATCAAACATTGATCAATTGCGGTGTATGAGCTCTCATATTGTGAGCATGAGAATATAGTCATAATATATGATTATAGTCGCAGATGTAATGAAAATATTTATACAATTTGTGTTCAGAACTATCAGGAATACAAATATTTCTTGATTCGAATGGCCTTTATTATAAATAAGTTTTTCTCTGTGCTAATCAATATATAAAAATACTTCTTTAAACTACAGAATTTAGCTTGCAGAATCTGTTCTCGAAGTTATACGTTTTGTCTGTTAAAAAGAACAAGACGATGAAACTCAGACAACCACCGTTGAACCACCTAATAAGATAACCAAATTTCAAGAACCATATCTCAGTTAAATATCAAACTTATATGTTATGAGCCACATCTCTCTCAGTCTATTTCAATAGAATTAAACCGTTAATATTATGTTTAGCAAAAGTGCTATTAAATATGCGAGCTACATTTAACAATCAACATTAAAATTAAACAAAACTATATCCGTTGACCGTTGTTATTATAGTTTCAATAATGATACGTATTGTCTATTATTATTTCTTTTTTTTTTTTTTTAATAGGAATTACTTACAATTTCTGAATTAATATTGAAATTATGAGTTCCACAAAATGTTATTATGAATTTCATATGAAATTATTATTATTATTATTATTTTTTTATTTGTTATTTTAATATTTTTCAATATGTGAATAGAATTTATAAAAAAAAAACAAACAAAACAAAACAAAACACACAAATTGTATGGTAATACAGTAAATATATGTTTGTGTTGATGCGAGCAGACTATTTATTAGTAATTTCAATCTAATGCGACACAATTTTTTATGCATAAGATATGTTTTTCATGAATGTATGAAGTGTGAGGGCGGCGAAAATATATTTTAAATTATTATATATCATACTTACGTAAACGCATTTTTTTTTCTATGTTAACTATGGACATGAATTTTTGATTATTAAAAATATTTGATATTGAATGAATTTCTGTAATTGGAATCACTATTGATGATATTATAGATTCATAGTTTAACATTTGTTTATAGAAGTGACAAAATATTGTATAAATGAATTCTAAAATTTCTGGACTAAGTTGGTTTATGTGTGTGTCTAACAAATATACAGTAAAGATCACGATCTGATCTTTGAATTGTCGTTTTTAATTAAGCTCTTGTTTTTTTTTTAAAAAAAAATGATCTTATATATCGTCGTTAGAGTAACTATCATAACCGTAAGGCACATCTTTGGTTAAGTCGAAAAAAGTTTCTCTTTGGTTGCGATACTTCAACGACGATATAATCTAAAACCAGTCTACAGATTTTAGTCTAGATCAAGTTTATATAAACGATCTAGAATCTAGATCTTGAAGATCATTCGAAAAGTGATCTGTACCCAACCCAACGCCTAATGAAATAAAGATTTTTTTTAGTAATTAAGTCAAATAATTGATTGAATGAAAGTAATTTGCCTGTAATATGTTCCATTTTATTCAATCAACTGTTATTTTGCAAAACCTCCTCTTACTCTACTGGGGAAACAATAATTAATTGTATAAAAAAGAAAAAAACTACATTCATACCCAAATTTATTTTCAGTGAGTTTAAAATTTATTTAAAAAAAAAATAAATACGCACGATGTATTTGTTGTGAATCGATCGGAATAGATTTCCTATTTAATAATTGTCTTTATTAATTTGAAAACAACATTTTCAAATCTATTCAATTTCGTTTCACATGAATAAAAGTATAACCGGCTCATAGACATTAAAATGAATTGCCCTTTTATCATTCATTTAATACGCTCTTGAAAATCAAAATAATTCTACACAGACATTGATTGAATAACCTATAAAATCTAAATGATAAATAAAATCTAACGAATACACGTTTTAAGAAATACCTAAATAGTGGTAACAAAATAGAAGAAATAAAAAATTATTCATTGTGGTCGATCTATATATTATATACGCATTGTTTATGTCGGGTCTAGTCGAAATATTATTATTATTACAATTAATTTCTATTTAATTATTTCATATCAATTAATTTATGTACATATTTGTTATATTATTTACCTCTCTATAGGAAAAGTGGTTTTATTAAATAAATAATAAATGTTATCTAATATCTAGGGTCTAATTAAAAATATATTAAAATTCAATTGTGAAATTCATTAATCGTTTTGTAATCCATAATAATCATTTAAATTATTAAATAACAATTTATTTATTTTCAAAATCATGAGACCCGAATACGTAACAAGTTTTTACGGTTTGAGTTTGAAGGACCACAAAAAAACAATCATTCTTGATGTTGGGTTCCGCTCTAGATTAAAAATATTTTAGAAAAAAACTTTTGGGTTGCTGGGGCTAAATTCTTTAGAAATGACAACTTCTCATATAAGCTCAGGGAGAAAATGAGAAAATTACCTGTCATTCCATATTCATACTGCGATTCTATTCAAATGAGTAGACGATTAATAGGTCATATGTGAAATATTCGCATCTGAGAAGATTTACCGGACAATTATTATAGCAACACAATTTTTCATTTAAAATGAATTTCGATGGACTTTTCATTTGAATAGAATCCGTATTATTTATAGTAATGACAGATTTCAGTGCAGCTTTCTCAATTTCTTCACTGAACTCATAAAAGAAGTTGTCAATGTCTAAAGAATTTGATCCCTAGAATTCTCATCGGTTCAAATTTTTTTCCTACAAAAATGAAGTCTTGTACTCAATATCCATTGGCAGCTTGTTTTTTTTCCCATTAGAATAAAAACGAAACTAAAAAGTGGCAAAAACGTTTAAAAATAAAATAAAATTTCAATAAATCATAATTCATATTAAATATAATACAAAAAAAAAATGAAAAAAAAAAACAATTTCACTTTACTTTCTTCATCTTAATCAAAATTCAAAACTATTTTTTATAAGCTTTGAAGAATTTTATTTTATTACCACGAAATACGGATTGTAAGATGAGAGAGGTTAAAATAAACAACCAATTTAACTGTTTGCAAAACCATAAATAAACTCAAAAACTGAGTCAATTATAGTTTTTTATGTTTTTGTTCAAAAATTAAAATTAAATGGTCTGTTAACGTATTGTTATTATTACAAATATTATTATTATTATTATTATTAACGAGAAAATGGTTATGAGCAAATAGTCTTTAATCTGGTTAAGTAATGGTTAATCCGCTGGTATTTTTTTCATTTTTTTTTGTAAAATCAATAAATATATAATTAATTATAATCGAATCAGCGAGAGAAGTATAAAATATTACGCCTATAAAGATTAGCAAATCGTAATATAAGATCAATAAGCAATCATATTGTTAAAAACTCATGTAACTCAATCTATAATTTATAATTTTATTGAAAATATTACCGATTTAATATTTGTTAAACATTTTATTAGATGCATTTTACGTGTGCACTATAAGCATGTACTCACAAACAGTATATAATTTGCTAAACAAGACGAAATCCAAATGTATGCATAAATTGAAATACATAACAGAAAAGAAAAGATTTTTTTTTATTTTAAAACGGTTTCTTTGAACATGTGAATGAACATTTAATGTAATTTTTATATTGTTTATTTGAATTTCTAGACTTTATAGAATTCGGAATGAATGTTGGTTCTGAATAATTTAAAGTGCAAGCACATTCAAGCATGTTTTCATTATTATATACAATAAATAGGTAAGTAAGTAAGTATAAGCAACGAAATGCATAATAAGGTAAATTTAATTCACTGAATCAAATTGAATTAAAAATATCTAAACTGCAAGATTGACTAAATACATATCGTTATCGAAAGTTCCGTTGCGAATTTTGTTATGCTTTCCAGTTGCTAAACGTTTAACTGCAATATAATCATGTTTTAACTTTTAATACACAGAAAAAAACAATTCTAATTCTATAAAAAAAAGAAGAAGAAGAAAAATATAATCATTTATATAGTTTCACGTAAATATATTTAATTAGAAAGAAAAATCATTAAAATTATGTACAAATAATTTATAATTTCTATAAATTTTAATTAAATTCAAGTATTTTACATTTTATGGTTTGATTGCGTTGAACGATTTTATTCCATTTACTTTTTAATAGTCAATAATAATTGAAATTCAATTGAAATTTATATAATCAAAATCACAAGAGGTTTGTGTTTTATTAGTTTATAGAAATTATTTATATTTCCATAAAAAAAAAAACAAAAAAATCATAATTGTTTTTCTGTAGATATTATTTGGAATTATCAAATCGTGTACGATTTTACGTCATTCACGAACTAAAATCTTATAAAAGAAAAAAATGCTTAAATGATCGACTGAACTACAAATTGTTTTAAAAGCGATACATAATTTGTTTTGCTAAATAAAGATAAAACTTCTTGAAAATGTCCAATTGAAATTAATCCAAATTTACAGAAACATCTCTCTTGAAACATCGAAAATAATCTTGAATTTATTTAATTGCAAATATTAATTTCTGTTCCTCCCATAAATAATTAATTTCTTTTCGGTTATTTTGTTTGTTTTTTGTTTTTTTTTTCATATTTTGTACAAAAGAAAATAACGAAATAAAAAAAAAGAAAATAAAATAAAACACCACACAGAATATTACACGAAATGTGAATAAAAAATATATTGGAACGAATCAACTAAATGTGGAAGAAGTATAGACATAGATATAGAGAGGTGTGCTATGAGCTGTGTTGTGCTGTGCTGTGCATTTATAATATGTATAAATATTACATTATTATTATAATTCCCATATATTAGGTTAGTGGGTTGGCATATTGCCATTTTTTTTTTTTTTTTTTGGTTTATTCGTTTTCCGACACAAAAATGATGTTGGCGTTAAAAATTTTCTAATAATAAAACAACAAGTAAATTGTCGTTAAATGGATGTGTTGTTATTGTTAGTGATTTCTTTTTAAATATATTTTTGTGAAAATTGTAAATTAAAGTTTATTGCTTTTTATTTAATTAAGATTTTCGTTGTTTTTTTTTTACTTTTGTAGATTTTCAATGAGAATCTTATTTAAAATTTTGTAATGAAATATTCAGAATTTCATTTTTTTTTTCGGAAATATTTTTATTATTTATTTGTTTTTGTTTTGGGTAAAAGTCATTGACTAGATTTTCTTCAAAAACAAATAGAATAAATAATATTCTTTTTTCCCACAGACCTATTTGACAATCAGTAAATCCCGATGAAGGGTAGGACAATACTTGAAGTCATGGATCACAGGTATTGAAATCATTTAAAATCTCTTGGTGGAGTCCTGGAAACATTTGGATTATTTCTTTTTTAAATATTTATTCAAAAAATGTTCCCGAAGTGATGGATTCAGGGGGCCAGAAATCTTGCAGTCATTTGAAATCTTTTGGCATTCATTTGAAATATTCAAAAATAATTGGTGTTAGGGGCCACACGGTTTAGCCTCACCCTCGGTAAATCCATTAAATCTTAGATGCGGTTCAGGTATTACACGTAACGGTCTAAAGGGGAGGAGAGAGTTTGACAAATTCGAAGAAACCAATCCGTCTATCCATATATGAATACAATTTTAGGTCTCAATTTATAAATACTTGAATGTCACCTGAAACCATTTTCAAATGACACACTTAACCATCGTAAGCACAGAATTTTACAAATTTTTGCAAATTTAAAGAAAGAAAGAAATAAATAAAAAAAAGAATAAAAATTACCGCTAACCACAAATTCATGACAATTCAGTTTAATCTGATGACTGAGGTGCGTATCAAATTTTATTTTAATTTTCTTAAAGAAAAAAAAAATGTCTATGTTACAAAAACCTGTCACATTAAATTAAAATTATTTAATAACTAATCAATTTATTTGCATCGGTATTTAATTATTAGAATTGCATGAATTTAGAATTTATTTAACTGACGAAATGAGAATAATAATTTTTTAACGTTATTCGAAAACTTATAGCAAATCTGTGCGATATAGAAATAGCTGGTCATTTAACTTCATTCGCAACCATTTCGTTTCACATCAATTAGGTATATTTTTATTTTTAATGTGACAAATTTAGAAATATCGACCAAATGTTGATAATTTCTGTTTATGTAAAAAAAAAAGAAAGAAATTGACAGATAAAACACTGGGAAATCATATTATAAATGGTTATATTTTGTTGGCCTTTTAATTTGTTATTGATGCATAATATAGAAGTCAGCAGTTTTTAATTATTGTTACAAATTTCGTAATAGATGAAATAATAATTTTAATTTGTTTTTTTTTTTTTCGATTTCATCATTAATAGTTAGAAAAAAAAACATTAAAGTTTATATAAAGAGACCATAAATGTTTGTAAACAAAACAGTTAGTTAGTTGAATGCTTGAATAACAAATTCAAAATGGTTATTACGATCAACCAATTGGATTATGGTTGGTAGTGAAAATAAGGAACATCTATTGAATATATTCGTGCCCAAGTGCCGATTGCCATAAATTCTATAATAATATATGATTATAATCTCATGCATGCATCTCTTTTAAAATATGCATGCAATTCACAGATTATTATTATAATCATATCTTCAAATATCTCATAAATCCATCTAACATTTTTTTTTTTTGTTCGTGTTATTGCTTGCGTAAATTTTACTGACATTATAGAAAATATATAAATAAGCAATCAACAACGTAACTACACAATAAATTGTGAATTGTTTTCAGCATATTTTCTAATATGTAGTTTATGTGTAACGATTTTGATTTTGATCTTGATACATTTTGGCTGTAAACAAAAAAAAAAAAAACAATTATTAATGTTTGGCCGTTTGAACGTAATCTGAAATACAAGCCACACACTTTTCCGGCATTTATATGTTTTGACTAAAATAATATTCATTCATTTGTTATATAAGAAATTTCCGAGAACCCATTTCTGTGGTGTTAATAAATGGTGCGATGCGAAATTAACATGGAACTGTAGCCGAAGTCACGTAAACATTCTTTTTATTTTTATGATTGCATGAAAAAACTGGATGTTTGGATATATGCAAATTGAATCCATAGGAAATAAAATTCATTGAAATTAGCTTACCATTATTCTCAATAACATCAGCATTAATGAAATTGTCGTTATCTTTAAATTCAGTATCATTCAAAATGCAAGTAAACATTACAAAGTGGTGTTCATTATCCATTAAAAAAAAAAGTTATTTGAAATTTAATCGAAGTTAAAATTGATTAAAATGCTGCTTGGAATATCATTTCTGGTAGAATTTCATTAGATTTTAACATTATTTGCTTATCATTCAATTTACAACTTTTTTTTTATAAATCAAATTTAATATTAGGAATAAAACTGTTTTGGAACAACGATACACACACACACAACACACACATAAAATAATCGAATGAAATAAAATGAAATCTTTATTATCAAAAATCGAGATTCACCCGCGCGTTCTATAAAAATTAACCATCAACGAAAACAATATAAAAAAAAAGATCAATAAAATCCGTATTATTCCATTAAGCAAATTTTCTTTTTGATAATCATCAATGCGAACATAAATCAATTAAATTTATTGACTCAAGTCACGGTCATAATTTATACACGTTTTGATAATAAACGATTTTTTTTTCTCCCTCGTATTAAATAATCGCACGTCGTTGATGCTAGCGCAGCATAAGTAAAAATCAAATAAAAAAAAAAACAAATCGCGCAAAAAAAATTTAAAAAGAAGAAAATTGGACCGTACAATACGACATAATGTTTGAGACTAGTTTTTCTTCTTGGCATATAGTCTTTTACTCTTTTGTAATTTCTTTTGCGCGTATATATCGTTTCAATGGTATAGTATTGATGTACTTACTTACGTATTTTTTTTTTTTATTGTATTTGTTTTATGTATTTGTACGCGATATTTAAAAATGTACGAACTCTTGTAGAATATAAATTATTTGCGATGAAACGGTTTGAGAGTTTTATCTGCATTAATATTAATAAATTTCATTGTAGTGTAAAGAAGAATTTGCTCAGTTTGATTTGATGGGTGGTAGTAGTCGTGGTCAGTTTCGTCATTAAAGAGTCATTTTGGCGCCACATTACCGTATATTAATATTGTTGTGTTTGATTTTGATGGAGAACTGGAAATGATTGTATTTATGTGACTAAACCGTTGATATTTCCGATTTGTGAATATTTTTGTTGACCTACGCAATTTAATTTATTAAAAAGTTGTAATTTTTAGGAATTTCAGACAATTGGGATTTGTGAGGCGGTCGCAGTATTGTAGGTCGGTTTTCGATCAGTGGATCATTGAAAATAAAAAATATTTTGTTTTATAAAATTTAACGAACATTAATTCTCTGTTTTTTGGGAAAATGATCTGGAACACAAATTAGCAGAGATCAATTATTGTTAAAGCGATCTAATTTGGATTGCATTAGATCGTTCATAAATCGTTAATAGATCAGAACTCAATATGGATTGGAGGTGGTGATTTAAGTTTCAGCAGGCATTTTCGAGCAGCCATAG
>JAABKK020008001.1:0-11483 GCA_011634745.2 Catotricha subobsoleta
CGAAATAACTAACGAAATTCCACAAGCTGTCAAAAATGAGATTTCGCAAGAAAGTACACAAATATGCTTACGAAATTCCGCAACTACTGAATACTGGGCTTTAATTTAAAAATTTTGATATTCTGTTACGTAACTAGGGAAGGGGAGTCTGGAAATTTGTTACGAATTGTTAAAACGGGGGAGGAAGTGTTAAAAAATGGTTAAATTCGTGTTACGTAATATATGAACAGCGTCTTATTTCTACTGATGTCTTATGAACCTGTAGTACTGTTTCTAATCTACTTAATTCTTTCTATGTTACGGTTTCTTATATTATATTTATATCCATCGATATTTTATACATATCAACGAGAGGGATCTTGTTCAAACCAATTAATTGAGATTATTTGTTTATCAGATAGGTTAACTTATCATTATAGATTCATAGCTTACCTTTTTACTAGGGCATAACGCATAACTCAATGAAAAATTAGCTAATTTTCAACGGCGACTATACTTAGTAATTTTCAAATTCGAATTATTTACCCACAAGCATTCCTATACTTAATAAAATAGACAGCCGTGTAAAAAAAAAAAAGTGTACGTACACGAAACTACCCGTCACAATAACATCACCTATCTATTTCTCACAAAATATATTTATTTCACTACTACTACCCAGAAAGAGAATACCGACATCGTCGTCTGTCATTTTGCAAAGATCTTCATAACACGTTGAAAGAGAAAGTAATATTATTTGCTGCCACTGTAATTGTAGTTACCATTTAAAAAGCATACAATTGACATTGGTGTGACATTAAGTATTTCATTCAAAAAAGTGTTTCGCATTTGGTAGAGTTTTAAAATTTATATAATTATTATCTTAATAAAAGAGTGATATTATTTGGCGTATAGCCTTACAATCTAAACTTCAGGTACATGCAAACTTATATAAGTAATGTTTCTATAAATTTATGACACATTATTTTCATTCATACCAATTTTATGGCCTAATTTTCTCATAATAACACACAGAATAATTTGTAAGCGCAAGCAGAAATTATGAGAAGTAGAAGTAATTCTGGTGTGCGATTGGATCAATATCAACGAATCGTTCATAAATTAATAATAGCACATCAACAGCCTGTCACTGGATTGTTTCCAGCTAGTCCAAATAATTCACATGCATGGGTAAATTTATTACTGCTTAAATTTTTATATTCATTATTCTTTTTATCAACGTTACCAAAATTTTATGATTGCAAAAAGCTAATAAAATAATCTCTGTTTTTTTTTTTTGTTGTTTAATTTTTTTAGATTCGAGATAATGTTTACTGCATATTAGCAGTATGGGGCTTATCAATGGCGTATAAAAAGATTGCCGATCAAGATGAGGATCGAGCAAAATCTTATGAATTAGAGCAAAGTTGTGTTAAGCTTATGCGAGGCCTATTGATGGCAATGATGCAACAAAAAGATAAAGTTGAAAAATTTAAAACATCGCAAAGTCCAATGGATTCTTTGCATGCCAAATATTCCAGCCGTAATGGTCAAACTGTTGTCAAAGACAATGAATGGGGTCATCTTCAAGTAACTATATCCATATTCATTTTGACTAAATAATGCATATTTTAAAAAACATTTCATTTCTGTTAATTTTAGATTGATGCCGTTTCACTATATTTACTAATCTTGGCACAAATGACAGCGTCAGGTCTTCAAATTGTTTTTTCTTTAGATGAAGTAGCTTTTATTCAAAATTTGGTTTTCTACATTGAGTCTGCTTATTGTATTCCCGTAAGATATGCGCATTATATAATATAGACACAACCCACAGATTTATTTTTATGTTACTGCAGGATTATGGAATTTGGGAGCGTGGAGATAAAACAAATCATGGACTACCAGAATTAAATGCTAGTTCAATAGGTATGGCAAAAGCTGCCTTAGAGGCAATGAATGAATTAGATTTATTTGGTGCTAGAGGAGGTCCAGCTAGCATTATTCATGTTCTTGCTGATGAAGCACATAAATGTCAAGCTGTTTTACAATCAATGTTACCCAGAGAATCGAATAGTAAAGAATTGGATTCTGGTTTATTGTCCATTATTGGATTTCCAGCGTTTGCAGTCGATGATCCACAGCTTATTGCTAATACAAAGGAAGCTATTGTAACAAGACTTCAAGGAAAGTACGGATGCAAGAGGTATGTGATCCAATCTACAATATTCAATATTTGAAAAATAGTTGAATTATATAATTATTTACATTTTTAGATTTTTACGTGATGGATATCGAACACCAAAAGAAGATTGCGCTAGACTTTACTACGAGCGGTGGGAATTACGAATGTTTGAAAACATTGAATGTGAATGGCCATTATTTTACTCGTATTTAATTCTATTTCATCTATTTCAAGGCGATAAATTAGCTGTATCTGAATACGCACATAAATTAGAGGTTTTTGCATATTGTTTTCATTGAATTTTGTCTCATAAATGCATCGATTTTTTTTTGTAACCCATTATTGCAGGAAGTCCTTGTTCGAACAGATGATGGTATGTACTTAATGCCAGAAAGCTATGCTGTTCCCGCTGATATGGTATCAGCAGAATATCAGAAGCCAGGCTCTCAAATACGTGAAGTTGTTGGACGTTGTCCTTTTCTTTGGGGACAATCATTATACATATTAGGAAAACTATTACAAGAAGTATTTGTTTATTATAAAATATTAATTTTCGCTAACTCACTAACACCAATATATTTTTCACAGGGATTTTTAGCGGTTGGTGAACTGGATCCATTAAATCGACGCTTAGGAGCCCAGAAGAAACCTGACGTTGTCGTTCAAGTGGTTAGTAATTGCTCTTAGAAAATCTATGTATATTATATTGGATGTTGTTGCATTGCTAAATTAATTTAAGTTTTCCAAGCAATATATAGGAAATACCAATATATTACATGTGAACAGAACGACAAAATAATTATATTTCTTATATGATATCATGATTATTAAAAAAATCATAAATTTTAGGTCATTTTAGCAGAAGATAATGAAATTCGCGATAAATTAGCTGAACATGATTTACATGTACAAACAATAGCAGAAGTTGCACCAATTGAAGTAAGTCTGGTTTTATCAATTGAGGTGAAATAAATCTAAATATTGGACTTGACATTAAACAACCAAAAAAAAAAAATCATGTGTCTACTATTTTATATACTGAAATAAAAGATCAAGTTTTTGCGGTCATAAAATAGGTTCAACCAGCTCGTGTTTTGAGTCATCTGTACACATATTTAGGTCGTAATAAAAAACTTGGACTGAGTGGAAGAAAGTCTCGAGATGTCGGTATATTAAGTACAAGTAAGCTGTATTCATTAAAAGACAGAGTATTTGCGTTCACACCACAGGTAAACAAAAAAATCTATTGAAATTTAAAAAAAAAAAAAAAAATATTTCAAGTAAAATTTATAAGCTGCTTCATTTATTATATAATCTTAAACTTAATTATTTTTCTTTTATAATTTTTTATTTATTTATACTTAATTAAACATAAAAACGTAAAATTATTGTGAAATGTTTAGTTTGTCGATTTGTCGCGATTCTACATTGCCTCAGACAACGAATTGATGATCGATATCTTAAAAGGCGAAATAAATTTTTTGAAATCAGCATGGCAGAATTTACTTGGACGACCACTTGTTACGTTGGTGTTAAAAAGTGTTCATTTAGGTCGGTGCTCAAAATTTTTCTTTCCCAATAGTTCACAAATGCATAGTATACCTAATCAAATCTAAAATATATAAAAACATATTTTTTTTTTTTTTTGATTTTATGTTTATGTTTCTGTTAAGTTATAAGTTGAGTGAGTTTTATTTTTGTAGTGTTGAAAGAATGTCTGTTAAATTTTCAATTAATGTACATTTTTAATATTCCAAAATGCATGATGTGAATGGAAACGGTGTGGGTTATTTTAAGTAATAGCTAATTGTTACACATATTTTTGGCAAATGAACTGCTTACAGCATTCAGCTTTTGCCTAACGAAGTACGGCAATAAATAAAATATGAGAACTTTTTATAGTGTCGTTATGCCATGCAGTTTTCCTTGGTTTTTTTGTACAAAACGAAAACAAAATTAAATCGCAGGAAATTAACGAATTAATTTAGTTTAATTTTTTTTTCTTCTAAGCAACAACACATTAATTAACAAGTTATTTAAAAAAAAAAAAAAAAAAAACCAAAAACTAATTATCTCTTTACCATCGCACACATTTCGAATGCCTAATGCACACACTAAAAAAAAAAAAACAAAACAGAATTTCGACTTCGAAGAATACTACACATCGCGAGACCCAGCACTATTAGCTAGCAATTTTACAACTAATTTGGCCTTTCTCACTAATAATTGGCGTCATATGCTAGGGAGACCAACCATCACATTGATGGCTACTCACTATCTTCTAGGTAAACTATTAAAATTTATTTACAATTTTGGTAATCTACCTATTTAATTTAATAAATCTATTTTTCAAAAATTGTGAAAGACAATTTCGTACATATCGAATTTTCTTAACATTTTTTTTTTTTTTTTTTTCTAATTTCATCCATTTACTATATTTATTCTTTAATTTAATTTCAGTGATTTAGATTTAGAATGCATGATAAATTAGTATTTAGTGTTATTAAGTTTTAATAGATTTTAAATGTTAAGCTTTTCGCTAGAAAGAGAAAGGTTATTTTATTCATGAATTAAAATTAAAACTAAAACTAAGAGGAAAATACAATACAAAATATTGGTACTTAAGGCGGGCATTGAATTATGTGCAATGAGTGCAACGATTTGGATAGACGTTGACATATTTTATATGAAGAAACTGTTAAAGACTAAACCAAATCATTGCGTTGGTTGCATAGTTCAACGAATATAATAGAGGGGCTTTAATGAGACCAATCACAAAATAAAAGTGTTTTTGTGTTGTTTGATTTTGAAAGTGTTTTCTTCCCATTTTTATTTTTTTTTTTAAATTATGCATTTAGACCGTTTTTCAATTCATGGTTGATTTTTTTTACTTAATTCTTCGCTAAATTGAAGTTAAATTCAACTAAATTGAATTTAGCTTCAATTTAGCAAAGAATTTTGCCAAAAAATATTTATTGAGAAAAGACCTGAATATTAGGTTTTACCTACTTATAGTTTTATACAAGCAGTACATATAGTTGAGTAAATTGAGTTTAAACAAAAACATATTACTTCAATTTTAAGAAATTCGGGTCGAATTTTGGAAAAAATTAACTAGGTTTGGCAAATTTTTTTTGCCATTTTTGGAATGTGGGGAAAATTTGCTTGTTTGATTTTTTCGGCGGTATTGACTCTAATTTTTTTTTTCTGGATCTCAGAACGTAGGATTTTTTTTTTTAAAAAAAAAATATACAAAAGGCTTTTTTTTAAATATTTCGTTTTTTTGTCTTTGGGATCCAATTTTGTTTTTTTTTTCGGCGGTATTGACCTTTTTTTTCGATTACGTGTTTTGTTTTTTCTTTCAAAAATGAAGTCGTGTACCAATCCATTGGTAGCTTGTTTTTTATGAGTTCAATACTCGTAAAAATTAAGTTCTGCACCAATTTAATTGGCAGCTTGTTTTTATAAAATACTCATTATTCATTTCTATTTGTAATCTGTATTTAGATTTAGTAAACTGTTGATTTAACAGACATGATTTTTTGTTATTTTGATCTAGTTTTATTGGTTGATGGTCATTCATAATCCTCATCCCTCCCTTGTCCGTCTTTTATACAAATAAAGCAGTCGTATTTCTGAAGACTGCCTCCTAATCCTTAGAGGTAGAGGCCGAACATCGTTTATGAAATGTTCCATTATTAACTCAAATTACCATTAATTAGTTTCCTAAACTTTAATCATCATAACAAATTTTTCTTTTAAATAATTTTCCTATTATAAAGTTTTAAAAATATGTTCTATTTGGTTTTTTTTTTTTGTAATATGCACTATTTTAAACTTGCTTTTGCACACACACAATAAAAAAAATGCTTATAGTAGTTTAAAATAAGCACAATGTAATTAATCAAGAAAACCATCATTTTGATCAATAATGCTTAATTTAGTTTAATCTATTTGCATTTAATATTCCTCTTTCTTATTAGCATAGAAAGCTTAACAGCTAAATCTGATATAATTGTTTCTCTACATTATTATGTAAATGTGACTAAAATTTTCTTGAAATATAAATAAATTATTCAATTAATTTGCATTTAAATATTTTAGATCATAATCGTGTACCATTGGCAATGATACAAACCATGAAAAAATTAAAATCTGGATATATTAATGGGACAAGAGTCATGCTGGGTAGCCTAGGCGATTTTCTAAATACATCCGCTATAACAGATTTAAGCTTTTTGGGCAGCCAGGAAGATGGTTATCCTGATAGTAAGTTATACGAAATGTTTTTTTTTTCTATTATTTTTTTTTTTTTACTTATTCTATATATAAAAATGTTCAATTCTGAAAATGAATTTATAAATAATTTGTATCTGTTGATAAATAGGATTAAATCCTGATGTTCAAGCTTATTTGGACGAGCATCTGTTTCGTTCATTTAGCCAAAAGAGTACAATCAGTGTACGTCAATCAACGTTACGGCCAAGACAATTACGTCGTCGTATGTCTTGTAAAGGAGCAATCAAAAAAACTCGATCTATCAATGCAGACAGTAAATTTATTTTAGTTTTTTTTTGTTTTATCTCTCTTTTTCCGACATTAATGTAAATTCAATTGTTGAAAGGTGATACACTTGGCATGGAAGGCAATGTTATTGAGCGGAGACATTCAACCGTACAACAAAATTGGTTTGAAAATAAACAGCAATCATATACAAATGTTTTTGCAACACAACCATCTGAACGTTTAGAAAAGATGGCAGAAAATGATGGTGGTGATAGTTCATCAATGTTGCCCAGTAAAATTCATATTAAAGATCGACATGATGGTAAAAATTGTAGTAAAATGAAGATTTTGTAAGAAAAATTGATTTCAATATGTGTCTTTTGTTAATACATAGTGCCAAAAATACAATTGGGACCAATAGTTCCACGTAATCGTACGACAACTGAATCAAATTTTGCCGATACGGAAGTTGAAGAGCTTATTGCAATGCTACGTGAAACCGAAAATTTAGAAGAACAAGGAGATATTCTACAATATTTAGTTGATACACAGGGATTAGATTATAATACAGGTACATTTATATTTTGTAGATTATTTATGAAATTATTGCATGAATGTCAATTATGTCCAGTTCATAATAAGTAATGTTAAAAAGTGATGTCCTATTTCGTCCGATATTATTATTTTTAAAGAATATGTGTAATTAATATTGTGTTCAAGTATTTTATTGTTTAATTAACAAACATACGCGTGTGTCATGAATCCAATATAAATCGATGACAATATTACACTAAAAATACCAATTTCCATATTAAGAATAATTCATAAAATAATTATTATTTGTTTTATTTACAATATAAATGTTATTATTTATAAGCAAATTTAATTATATTGTTATTTTTGAAATAAAAGGCAAAGTATGAATGGAATGGAATAATATAAATACAAATTAATATTGCTTTTCGTTAAATTTAATTAATTTTTTTTTTATATTTCTTGGGCTCACTTTCGTAACATTTGGTTTGTGTTGGGTATATTTTTTTGTTTACCAATACAATAGATAAAAATGATAGTTCTTCTGCATCCGAAGGAATGCTAGAAGAAGGTCGTATTGTTACAGTTCGCGCATTACTGAAGGGATTATACGAAAAAGCTTGCCAGCAAAAATTATGGGGTCTAGTTCGTCATACAGCTGGAATGTTGGGTAAACGTGTTGAAGATTTGGCAAAAGCGGTTACAGATTTGCTTGTACGACAGAAACAGGTAATTTACTCATTGACCAATTAGAATAAAACAAAAAATCAACATTTAAGTTCACTTCTACTATGTTTACTTTAGGTTACTGTTGGAATGCCACCAAACAATGAGTATACAATAACAGCACCATTGCCGGAATCTGAATTAAGACAACTTATCCATGAGGTATAGTCACTCATCATATTATACATATTATGTTGTAAAACATCAATATCTTAATGAGATAAACTTTTAAATAGGCTTACGGTGATGACGAAAGTACAGCAATGCTAACACAAGAGTTAATGGTCTATTTGGCTATGTTTATTCGAACCGAACCACAACTATTTCACGAAATGTTGCGTCTCCGTGTCGGTTTAATTATCCAGGTTATGGCTAAAGAGCTCTCACGCACATTAAATTGTGATGGTGAACAAGCCTCTGAACATTTACTTAATTTATCACCATTCGAAATGAAGAACCTTTTATATCATATTTTAAGTGGAAAGGAATTTGCTGTTAGCAGTGGTTAGTATAATACTTACATTATGGTTACACATTGTTTAAAAAAAATCCTTCTTGTTATTTTGTTTTTTGTTTTTTTTTTTTTTGGTTTAGTCGCTCGAGGAAATTTCTCAATTGTAAGCTGTACATCAAGTCGTGTCAGCAAAAAAAGTCAAATTGGTTTAGTTGATCCTGATGCGGTTGCTGGAGCAGATGACTGTACAATTACACAAATTGATGATCGTCAAGGACAATGGTTAAGACGGCGTCGACTTGATGGTGCCCTAAATCGTGTTCCACGTGATTTTTATTCAAGAGTTTGGACAGTTCTCGAACGGGTAAATGGAAATTATTTAATGCATTTTGATTGATTGGAGAATTTTAAACAAAATCATGATTTTTAATTTATAGTGCCAAGGATTAGCTGTTGAAGGTCGCGTTTTGCCACAAAGTTTAACACAAGAAATGACACCAGGCGAACTAAAATTTGCTTTAGAAGTTGAAACAGCACTAAATACAATACCACAACCAGAATATAGACAATTAGTTGTTGAAGCACTAATGGTATTAACTCTTGTTACCGAACATAATATGATTTCAAGCTTAGGTGATATTATATGTGTGGAACATTTAGTGCATAAGGCAAATCAAATATTTTTAGAAGATCAACGAAAAGTAAATGGTGATGCAACATTATGTTGTGCTAAATATAAAGATAGTAAGGATACCTCTCCGCCATACTCTTCTGCATTACTGTGTGGTGGTGCTGCATATATTTGTCAACATCTATATGATAGTGCACCTAGCGGAAGTTATGGAACAATGGTGTATATAGCGAAAGCTGTTGCAACTGTTCTAAATTGTCTACCAAAAAGTGGTACAGACGAATGTACAATTTGTTAATAAATTAGGAATTTTTATATTACTCTGTTTAATTAATTTTCAGTTATAGACAATAGACAAAATATATGCATAGAGAAATAGTTTTGTTTGTAATAATTTATTAGAAGAAAAGATAAACATAACTAATCAATAACTATGTACAATTTGAAAAATTTGACTTTAAAATAAAATCCACTTATTCATTGTTTTAATTTTTATTTATTTTTTTTTAATTATAATATTTGAAATGTATATGAATCCCATTGACTTAAATCATTATATAGCATAAATCCAAGATATATCTGAATTTTCAACGATTGGCTGCATTTTGAACAATCATAGTAGGTTTTCTAAAAACTATTACAATATTGTGTGAGCGCAAGAATAAATGAATGACTAATGACTTTAGCAATGCTTATAATCAAAATCGATATTTATCACTTCTGTGAAAGAACAGGAAAAAAAAACGAGGAAATTTAATTTGACAGTAAGATTTGAGTAAGTTTTATTTCGAGGTTCTTTGTTCTTTGACGTATAACTTACACTAAAGAGTAAAAACCTACTCAAAAGGAACTCTAAAGTAACTCTATTCGTTTCTCGAAGATGCTTATTGTATTTCTACATATACTACTATAGATTTTTACTGGGAAAATTAATTGGTGCCATTTTTGACCTGTGAGAATATCTCTCTAGAGGTGCTTCGGCGAAGGCACCATTGTAAGACTGTGGTGTCGATCACGTAAAATTGATAGAATTGTACGTATAGACGTGACGGCAGACAAATAATACGATGGAAAATGTACGGGTTTGGAGTTTGGTATTAATACCGTTCCGAATTATTTTCAGAGAGAAGTACCAATCCATTGGCTGTTTGTTTTATCAAAGTTAATAATTTAAATTCGATAATATAAAAATTATTATTATTTGTATTTTTTAATATCTGTAAAATGGAAATTTTTCCTAAATATCAAAAAATTGGAAAGCTACGTACTATGCAATCATGACATACTAATGTATTATATTAGTATATGCCATGCATTTATTAATCATTTATCAGGATGGATTGTTTACTAGTGTAAGGTTTGGTAGCATGACAAACACAATAAATATGTTAAAATATCATGATAATATAAACACATATAGTACCATGTTAGAATGTTAACTGGTCTGTCTATTTAAGTATCAATTCACGTCGATTAAAAATGATGTATTTTTAAAATGCTTTTCACATCTTCACGTGAGAGCTTTAGTGAAATGTCCAATCGGAGATCTAAATTTTGAAATTTTCAAGTGAAGATTTCAAAATCGTTGTAACAATAACAACACATAATTCTTAGTTGCTGTCTATTCACACTTATCGCATAAACAGTATAATCATACTCTCTCAGTTCGAGTTACAAATAAATTATTCGAAAAACACTCTCGTTAATGTATCGGTTTCTACCTCAACGTATATACTGAACCTACATAAATAAGGAAATGAGTCGTGAGTGAGATGGCATATACATTTTTAAAGTCCATAAATGCATAAGTAGTTAACGACATGAATCGAAAAGTATTTTCATACTTAATATCCATTCATAATTTTTTGTTCAAAGTTGTGGACAAATAGAAATGTCACTTTTTATTAAATACGTCTAGCATTTTATTTGAAATATATTTTTTTTGTTTACTAATAGTTATTGCAACAGTATTATGATTTAAATGGTGCCAACGTGGACGCACAGCCATGTTATTAGTTTCTTTCATTTTTTATTTTGTAATAATTATTATTGAAGCAGTGAATGTTACAAAAAGTAATGATTTATTAGCAACAAATAAAACTGCAAACAATGAAACAACTGTGATTAAAACGAAAAGTGATAGTGGTGTCACCGCAATTATAACAAAAAATGTCAACAATTCTTTTGCCAATAACGTAAATAAATCTGTATCGATATCATTACCAGTTGATATATTGTTAAATAACAAGACAAAGTCACACACCTCTGTTAACGATGCACAACTATTAAAATTATCCGATAGTGCTCATAACCGAAAGGTGACAAACACATCAATCGTTCCAGTGCAACAAAAGATGATTACTGATGATGTGAAAAATTCAACCGTCAACGTTAAAACATCAACAACAACACCAACAACAACATCAACATCAACATCAACATCAACATCAACATCAACATCAACATCA
>JAABKK020008001.1:11583-22569 GCA_011634745.2 Catotricha subobsoleta
CAACATCAACATCAACATCAACATCAACATCAACATCAACATCAACATCACCACCAACATCAACAACAATTTCAATTTCTTCCACAACAACACCTGCAGTACGAGTATCGAGCACTGTCAATCAATCATTAAATAAATCTGAAACGACTGAATCTCCGACAAAACCTAAAATAGCATTTAGCATAGAAGATGATCCCGAATTACTAATGCAAATTTCTCATACCAATAAAAATGCACAGTTAACAAAACAATCTAAAAGCACAATACTCGAAAATAACGTACTTCCATTTGAACCAATTATTATGCAATCATCTGAAACGATATCCCTATTGAATACAACCGAACACAATAATGGTAGAGATTATATTGTTCCAATGATTGGAATGATATTTTTAATACCATTAATAGTGATATTATTTAATAATGTATCAAGACGTGCTAGAGATTATTGGTCAAAAAGAAATTATCGTCGTATGGATTATCTAATTGATGAAATGTATACATAATTATATATATATATAAATTTTTATAGGAAAAAAAATGTTTTATTTTTCTATTTAATTGTTATTTTCTACTTACTGCATATATTTTTTATACAAAGAAAATAAATAATTTCATTTTAATTAAATATTTTTTAATTTCGTTTATATTATTCTTCTTCTTTTTTTTTAATTAAATATACTTAAAAAAAAATTGTGATTTATGGTTTTCAGACAAATATAGTTATGATGATATTGACAAAAAGTAAGACAATGGAAAAATAATAGAAATTAAACAATTTTTTACAATATAAATATGTAACATAATAACCCGATAAATAGAACAATCCTTATGTTTAGATAACTTTTCGTATCACAAATACAGCAATTTTTTCAAAATATTTTTTAATTGCTTTTAGGTATCCCTAAGGACACACGGTAGGAGATCACAATAAAAGTTTCTATAAGACTGCAGGAAGGGGTGACATTGTATAGAGAAAAATTGCGTCAATAATAATAATAACTTTTCTGTACAATGCACCATTCTTTTATACGTACACTTAATTCTATAGGACAATTATCCTAGTTTTAAAAATATTGTACCGTCGATCTTTTGAAATATAGTTAGATATTTAAAACTGCCATAATTGAATTTATTAGACTTAAACCAGAACTCTTTTATGGATCTCATGACTAGAATATTATTGAAACATAAATGAAATGAAATCTTAGGTAGATACAATACGAACAGTGGCGCTGACTTCTAGGTAGCCCGGGTTACATAAGCAACCCATAGTTCAAAATACGATTTCCATATAGCGTGGTTTAGCAACCCATAGCCAATATGAAAGGCGGCACCGCTGAATTTTGCATTTCTTTATAAATTTTGATCACAATAAATTAATAATGGTTAATAAGAAGGTAAGTATAGGTACTATAAAGTGAATAGGTAAGTATATATTATATATATTAGGGTGGTCCAAATTTTTTTGAAACCGTTTCGAAACCCCTTTGAAACCGTTTCAGAAACCGTTTCGAAACGGTTTCAAAAAATTTTGGACCACCCTAATATATACATATACACATGTATATCTAAACAAATATGTAAGTTTTGAAAAACGAATTATATAATTTTTGAATCTATCATTATAAGTAAAGTTTTGATTAAGTTTTATGTCAACGTTTTTTTTTCTTCTTACCATATAAATTACCCAAAACCTAAACTTACTTTAAAGTAACTCTGAAATTGTTATACTTGAAAACATTTGACGAAATAATTACGACGAGCGAGGTAATTCTAAATATAGTCATATTATTTGTTCGTTACTTTTACGTATATTTACCTTATATGTTTTCTATGGCAACAAAAACTCACAACAATACATTATTTACTGAACATTTTGTAGTTTGACAAACATAATATGTTTAATTAGAGTTTTATTTAAAGCTAATTTAACATGTCGTACAAGGATGTAAGAGGTAACTTTCATTTCATGATATTAATATATGTATCAATATTATTTAAAGATATTCTTACAAATTTCTAGACCTATTTGAATATTTAAAAATTCTCGGATATCCATATCACCTTAAATTGTCTATGCTGTACACAACCTACGGTAGCTTAGAAAATTTTAAAGTTGTATTTAATATACTTCGTTGGTTAATAGATCGATATGAACCGGGAACAGTTTTAATTGGTGGAACTGATACTGAAATGGATCGTGTATTGCTTATACGATCTGCTGTTGAGTTTTTAGTTGTGAGAGCTGGTATCAAATTAAATCCACTTCGTTTACATGCTAGTTCAATGACAGCCGCTAGTGAACTGTTAAAATTGGTACATTTGATAATGAAAGCATCAATAAATGGCTTTAGCGATGCTAATAATCAAAATGAGAGACAATTTAAGAAACTGGGTGAAATCGATATTGATGATAAGGTTCATATAATTTGCTTCTAGTTTCCTTATTATTAATGTGTATTTAATAATTTCACGATTTTTTTTTTTTTGATGCAGGTCAAAGCTCGTCAACGTGGTAGAGAACTTTCATCTGAATTAACAAACATTGGTGCTGTTTTATATGATTTAGTTGAAAAAGAAGATGAAAACAAGGTTCTGGACATAAACATAAATTAAACATATGATATTGATATTGATTTTTCGGTAAAACTAAATTTCCTTTTTTCCAATCAGGATAAAAGAAATATTCAAGTTGGTAGGCAAATGGAGCAGTCAAATGTTGATAAAATTCTTAATAATATTGTTGTTGCTACGAATTCAAAATATAGCAGCGACAAAAGATTATTAGAAGAATGCATCGCTGAGAAAAATACCGCCTCATCAAAACTAGAACGTAAGAGAGCTGACTTAGAGCGATTAAAACAAAGATTAGATACACTACAAAAAATTAGGTAGGTACTTCGCATTTCACACACGCAGCAGCGTACTCGCTAAATGTTTTTTTTTTAATTTATTCTAAATTTTATTAATAGACCAGCATTTTCTGAAGAATTTGAAAAATCTGAAGATGAATTGAAAAAACTGTACATTCAGTATTTCACATATATACGTTGTTTGGATGCTTTGCGTTTACAAGTAAATGTTAACATAAAAATTGTCCCACCAATTATGTCATCGTTGGATGCAATCAAACCAACATCAGCTATAGATGCCTCACCAAGTATGATTTTATTGCCAGATGGTATAATTGATTCATCTGATGAATTAAGTAACGATGATGAGGAATTCGTTGATGATCATTCTGATTTAAAAATAAATAAAAATGAATCAATGGAACAAGCACCGCATGTCACAGCTGCTAATGAAACTAAACCGAAATTACGTATTAAAACTGGAGGTAAATTTATTATTAAATTTGTTTTTAAATTATGATGTCTTATCAAATATTTTATAAAACAGTTGGTCGTGATGAACACAGATTTATTGGAAATATGACGGGTGCTGGAACTGGTTCAGATCTTGAAAGTTCACTCGAGTATAACGATGACTCAGACACGGAATCTGAACTCAATGAAAAGAAATTGGGCGGTGATGGCAACGATAGATTATATAATTTTTCAAGCAAAAGTGGTACTAAGAAATCTGCAAAAGCAAAAGTCTATCAAAGCGATGAAGATTTTTGAATTCTGGCCACTTTAAGTAATCTATTTGGAGAGTATGTGTATTTTTTTATGCTATCGCATTGAATATTTGTCATAGAGCATATAGCCAATTATATTATTTAAAAATAAAGTAATAATTTTGATTTCTAATCAAATAAATAATTATATTCTGAAACTGTACCGTTAGCTTTTGAATAAATATTGTTGATCTAAGAGTATACTGAATTTATTATCAAATAGGTTTTCTAAAATCGCCACAATTTGTATTTCCCTAATCCTTTTTTTCCTTTGGTTGAAAATGGGAAAAGTACCTACCTAAAACAATCTAACAATTACTTGTGAAATTATTCAATTTCTAGTTTCCTGATATATCGAAATAAAACGCAACAATATTTTGATAACATTAATTTTAATATTTCATTATTTTATATAATTTGGTTTGAAATCATAATATAAAATATTGTGTAATTTTATTTTATATATAACAGATTTTACATTTTACTTCTATTTTTTTTTTTTTAATGATATTCTTATTATTTAAGGTACTAATGTTTGGGTTCATATTTACAAATATATATACTTCATTCCTTTTATTTTTGCCTTATATCCATCCTGTATAATTTTTATATTAAAAATATATAGAAGTTTCTCTTCTAACTACATTTTATTAGATTAATTTATTTCTTTTTTTTGAACATTATAAGTTTAAATTTTCAATTTTCTCTTTTTGAATTTTGGACGGTAATTTACATTCATTACAGGTAAGATTTTCAAATTCTTGACAAAAACAGAAAAAAAAAAACTCTTTCACATCTCAATGCGTTTTACAAATAGGTATATCGGCTCGCATTTGCATACATATTTCTTTTCCACAATTATAAAATTGAACGGTTTACGGTTATTTAGTTTGGAATGATCATTCATTTCAAATCAAACCGAACAAACTGTTTTATTTTATTTTTTTTTATTTTTCGCTTTAAATTTAATTACAGCAAATATATTAAGTAGATATAATTTTGGTCATTAGAAATTCACTGGAATAGAAATTTAATCCAATTAAAACACAGTCAAATTCAGATATTACAAGAGAGAAATTGTTAAAATATCGTATAATATAATTTATAGGAAATATGCGGGAAACAATAATTATAACTTGCCACGTATATTAAATTATGTCTCTATAAGTAAAGTAAGTATACGATTATAATTAAAATTTACAAAAATGAATATTTTTAAATCTATAATTTTATAATACATTGATGTGCAAATAATCATTTAATATTTCAGAAATAAATTTAAAGACAAAATTCATTCTTTCATTATTTTATTAATTATTATTATTATTATTATTTTTTTTTTGCATATTGTCTTTTAAATTTTTTTTTTTTTTACATCAATAAATCTATAAAACTTATCAGTTTTTTTAAATTCATTTATTTTATAAAACTGTTATAATATTCTTCTATCGCGTTAAATTTGTAGAATGTTTTCAGTTAATTTTACACAAAGAAACTAATTCAAGTGACTGACTAGTATAATTTTAAACGTATATAATTTATTATAATGTACAATTATAAAAACAAAATATTTACCTATTGCTAATTAATATTTTGTTTTGTTTCTTTGTTTTTCCTTTATTTATTTAATTGTTTTTTTTGTGTAATTTTTTTTTTTTGATTTTTTTAATTGATAATAGTTTATAATATAGATAAGAATGAGTATTTCTAAATTATTGCTGTGATATTTATGTAATGTTAAATTAAATTTCTATTTTCAGCACCGGCGAGTGCTTTTCAAAAAAAAAAAATTACTTTTGCACATATTTAATATATATTAAATATCTTTTATTATATTTTCACTTAAAATTATATAATAATAATGTAAATTGTCAATATATAGATCATACTAATGATTGTATTTATGGTTTAAAATGCGCTTTATTGGAAATTATTTTGGATTTTGATTTATTGATTATAATCAACTATAACTGCTGCTATAAATTTTTTTTTTAATAAAATACAAGTGGCCTTAATGAAATCATAATAGTAGAAATTTAAATGATAATTTTTCTCCATGGTAGGGTACATCCGTCTACAAGCGATCGTCAAATAAAATCGATTTTGATAGGGGAAGGATAATTTTAATTTAGATTAAGAATTTTAGTGCCTTTTTTGAATAAAGTAATTTACATTCTTTCATTGTTTTTTTGTTTTTTTTTATTGTTTAAATGGAACAGACAATAATTATTGTATTTCAATTGTTATTATTACATACATTTACATATATATTTATTTATGTGGGATTTTGTAAACATTTTTAAGACATTAATGCTCATATATTGGTCAACTAGATTTACTATACAATTAGTTTCAATAAAAACAAAATAAATACAATTGCGTAACACAATAATAATTGTCAAAGAAGTTAATTGAAGTTATAAATACTTTTATCTTATAAATAATTACTTATTAAAAACTTATAATCTTAAACTTTACTCTCAGGCCCATTAGTGACATTTTTAAATGCACTTCGTATTTTAGTTAAATAATGTGAACAGATATGACCATAACTTTTGTTGTACCAATCTGGACTTCGTCCTCTGTGGAAACAAAAATAATAGTAGTTTAAAAGAGTTGTTTCAAATAAAATAGATAGATTTATAATTTTTCTTTATTTCTTTCATTTGTAAAAATTTTTGTTTACTTTGTATCCACTCGAGCTAAATGCATTAATTTTGAGCGTCCACTACCGCATGGTTCAATTAAATATCTTGAAGCAAGTACAACACCACGAACACCACCCATTAATAATGATGCATTATGATTAGCCACCGATGTTTCGACAATAACACATGCACCACGTGGTAAATCTGAACGCCATGACCTTTTAAATAAATATTTATTGAAATATATTAAAATTGCATATTAAATTTATTATTTGGCTTGATAATAATACATATAATCATGTTTAATAATGAAGAATAATTACCTAAGAACACAATAGTCTGTAATGGATTGTCCACCAGATGCATATTGAAAAATTTCACTGTGATCATCAAGTTGTTCAACAATACGCCATTTTAATAGGAATGGATCCCAAAGATGCCGTTCCTTAAAAATGTATTGAAGAACCTCAGTGGGTGGTGCATCTATTTCAGTAGAACATCGCCATAATCTTAATGGATGTCCATCACCAACTTTCTTATAAGCAATATCCACATTTGGATCTAATGATGTTGTTGATATCCAACCACGAGATTTTTCTCGCCCCTCTTTTATAGTGGCACTTGTACATTCATATAAATAACCTCTCCAATCGTGAACTTGTAAACCTTCACCGAGTGCTTCCAGTGGAACTGGACGTGATTCTTCCATATAACCAAAATTACATCGTTTTACTTTTTCATTTGAAATTGTAAACACTTTTCGATAGTTTTCAATCATATATGTCAGACAATCATGTGAGGCTCTGGTCTCGGTAAGTTCACGAGAGTCGGGCATACCAATTGGTTTACGTCTACGTGGTGAAACCGAAGTTGATCTGGGTGCTGTTGCAAATGTTCCATGAAATAGTGATGGTGCTAGGCACACAGCTAAATTATTGGCTGTCATTTGATTAAACATAGCATGACTGGCAACATTATGTAAAAATTCTAACAGATGTTGTAAAACTTCTCGATGTTCATCCGGAAGTAATAAAATTGCTGACTGAATAGCATCTGGACGTACTTCTGGTGGAAGATCTGTAATTATTTATGCGTTACAATGTGAAAATTAATAATTCTGGTTGAAAAAATGTATTAGAAAAAGAAGGAAGAAAAAAACAAAATCTCAAATTACGTTGGAAAATAGCCACAAATGTGTCAGACATCTTAGTCGTTAAGAGAGTATCAGGTAATTCCCGGAAATACTGTTTCAACATATCAGCAACATCATATGCCTGCTGTAAGTCATATACTGCCATTGTGTCACCATTTGAGTCTTCTATTGTCTCCTTTAATTTCAGTATACGCGATTTTACACCTGACTTACGGAAAATGCCAACCTGAAGTAAATAAAATAAATTTAACAATATTTATCTTTTCAAAACCAGATTTCGTCAATTTAGGAGAAATAATTCATAACTAACTAACTTGAGTCAAGCGAGTGAAAATAAATTATTCTATAAAAATGGTACTTACTTGATCCATAGCATTTAATTTCAACCATTTGAGAGCTGCTTGGATAGATGTTGGTAATGTTTGTCCTGTTCGCTGAAGTAGCAAAACCAAAGGTACGCCAAATACTTTTTTATCTGAATATAAATACAAAATTTGAGATTAATTTCTGTAAGTGTGTTTTTTTTTTATATCAATCTTAAATAATTTTTCGCAGAAATAACCAATTTTGCAAATTTTAATTTAAGATTACTTACCTTTATAATCTGGCTGCTTTATTTTTTTTATGAATTTCGGTAATTCCCAATTCCATCCAGAACGATGTGTTGGACAATACCGCTCCATATAACCCGTTAATGTGACTAGAGCTAATTTACGTACCACCTTTCATTGAATAGAAGCAAATTATTTATTGTTAATTTCGATTAATTTCTGGAATATTTTTTTTATAAACATTGAAATCTTACCTGTAATTGACCACATGACATAGATGCCAGTACTGTGCCATCAGCAATATCTGATGAACGATTCGAAATACATTTTTTAAAAAGAAAATCTGGTCGTTCATTACTTTGAAAGCTATGCCATCGAACAACCGAATTATGACTGGAATTAAAAATTTAATTTAATAAATTTGATACTTTTCAGAATAATTGATTAAATCTTACGTTGCTTTGATTTTATCGAATAATTTATCAACATCCGGTTTATCTCTAACACGAGCTGAACTTCTCGAACGAAAACTTCTGGTTTTGAAAGCATCCTTATATTTTTGAGATTCCTTACCTAAATTTAATGAGCCACCTCTTGAAATTTTTGGCGTTTTTATTTCAGGATTACTTGAATTGGTATTGTCTGTGAAGTATTTCTGATTTCTCATAAACAAATGATGACACTCCGAATCCGAGAGAGCACCTATATCTTCCACTTTACTTCCCTTTTGTAAAAATCGTTTAGCACGTGATGGTCGTTTCTTCGGTATACCACTACTACCTCCACCACTTGATTCTTGACTGGCATCACTACAATATGACGATGATTCATCACCTGATTTTAAGTCTTTGCCTATACTGGGATTATGCGTAAAGAAATGTAATGGACTAGTTCTGTTCGATTGGGAATGTTGATGATTACTGTGCTGTTGGTGATAATTTTGATGTGATGGAAAATGTCTTGGACTTAAACGATTTGGACTTAATTTACCCGAGTAATCAGAAAATACTTTTAAATCATTGTTGTTGCCATTCAAACATTTACTATTATTATTAATTGTGTATGGACTAGTTGGCATGGGTGATGGTGGTGTTGACATTGTCACAATATCAACACATTTCATATCATTCATTTTTTGATTAATTTGTGATAAGTCTAATACTTGTGGTCCACTTATTACGACCCCATCGCGATTTTGTCGTTTTCGGCGTCGAGACTTTATCGATTCGACTCTTCGCAAAAATGCTTTAGCACCATCTTTTAATCGTTCGCTACCAGTGCGACGTAATCGAACTGGCAATTGATCTTGATCACTTTCATGTGAATATGACATTCCTAATGGAAGTGTTGAAAAACCTAATTGTTCACTGGTTAATTCATTGTTATCAGGACTTGATTCTCTGGATGTATCAATTGTCATATTTTTATCACAAGGTTTTTCAAGTTCCATTTCTCCTACGCGTGACCAACGACGATTTTTTTGTTGAAATGTCCAATTTTCACTTAGTGCATATTCATCGTCTTCGGAATCGTCTTTCTGTATTAAAAATATTAAATTTGAAATTAATAATTAATAATCATCGAGATTTCCTTTGCTTTTTCAGACAAATTATTTATTTTTCAATAGGTCTGGTAATAAAGTTATAATATATATAAATGACTAATATGTTGTCTATATTTCGAGTGTGAAGTAAAACTAGCGATCTGATCTATAAATAATCTATATATATATATATCTAATTGTGATCATTTTGTTAAAAATTGATCTGAAGATTTATGTGTGGATGAATGACTTTATTATTATTATTTTTTTCTGGATCTCAAAATTGAGTGGTCAGATTTTGATGGTAAATATGCCAGAAGACGCAGAACTTTGAGTTCATGAAAATACATGTTTACAATAAATAAAGTCCATTCACAGCTTGTTTTTTTTTGATGATCCACCCAAAAATTTTCAAAAATTAAATGAGAAAATTTAGAAATGAAAATATAAGCTCATGCAGGGCGATTGGATAAGGAAACTGCATATGACTTGAAAGAATTTAAAATTGTGAATTGAGAAAAATCGAAATTGATTTCTAGGCTGGGAACTGCAATTAAATTTTTGAAGACTTTACTTATATTTTTTGTTTATTTTAAACAGGGCAAAAAAAAAAACAAAAGTGAGAAAAGAGCGTGATCTAATACCTCGGATCTAAAAATGATTTACAGATTTTGTGATTTTTTTTTACTAAACTGTTTCGACACTGTTTCTAAAAGATGTAAGTATTGCCTATATTACAATACCATAAGTTATCGCATTTTTGTGATGATGGTCGACAAAGCTGTACTGATGATTGCGAAAACATAATTTATTAATAATGTTTAATTGTTGAATCGAAGTTAATTTCTTATTCTATTGATTATAATATACCAGGAATTTCTCCGTCATCAGTAGCTGGTACTTATATATTCAATTTCATTTGATTTTAGATCTTTTTAGCATTTAGCGAAGATTTCGCTAAAATTTGTGCTAATATTTAAAAATAATTAAAAATCATTTCTTATTATTTCGTAGTTTTTACAAGCAATCACAGACCACAGTTTTCTGTTAATAAATCAATACCTCTCGATTCGCTTTTAATCGAATTTTAATTTTGTATAGTTTCGAGTTTTTTTTTTTTTGAATTCGAGAAATATAAATAAAAACAGTTAAAATATCGCACGTTTAATACAAAAGTAGGTATATTTTAATTTCTTTTTTTGTACACATTAATAATAAATTATGCTTTCGCAATCATCAGTAAAACTTTGATGACCATCACCACAAAAATGCGATAACTTATGGTATTGTAATATAGGCAAATAATTAATAGGGTTGATCGATTCTTTCCGTACCGCCAGTATACCAATGTTTTTTGAGCTGCATTTTGTATCTTGATTACCATTATATATATTTTTTTTAATCGGATACCGAGGCGCTTTAATACGCCTATCAGGTAGAACCATATGGTAAAAAAAAACCATGAGGTT